>PVJH01027004.1:0-29264 GCA_004026705.1 Nesogale talazaci
GCCCTGATGATCATCCGCCCAGTTGGCCTCTAATGACCTACCTCCAGTAGGATGGCCTGCCCCGGGGCCAGCTCAAACACTGAAGGCAGGACTCCAAAGGGAGGCTGCTCCACGAAGCCACTGTTGGCCACAGCCTAAAGGAAAAGCAACGCGTCACGTAGTGCCGGGGAAGCCATTGAGAAACTGCAACGTTCCCTCCAAACACTCCTTGTGCGACGTGCAGGATCTTAAGGATCGGCCGGTCCTGGGCTAATGGCGGAAACCAAGGCTTGCTCACGCGCGTTTGTGCTGGGCACTGGTGAGTTCCGAAGGTGGAAGGCCAGTGAATCATAGAATTGACAAACCAGATTCAGGGCCATCGAGTGGATGCTGACTCATTGTGACCCTCTGGGAAAGGGCAGACCTGGTCCTGTGGGTTTCTGAGGCTGTATGGGAGAAGAAATCCCATTTATCTCCTGAGAAGCAGCTAGTGGTTTTGAACCACGGGTCGGGTGGTTGGTTAGCACCCCACGTGTGTCCACTCTTCGACCACAGCTCCACGGGAAGTCACAGAAGCATCTGCACAGCACTGGAGGGGGTAGGAGGAATACCCTGGATGCAGGAAGACCTCTCAGAGGGGGGTGGCAAAGAAGTCCCTCCCCAGGACCCTTTTCCTGCTGTACCTGCATTGCTCAAACCCAAACCTGACTCACTGCCAGACAGGGCGATTCCCTCACAAAAGGCAGAGGGAAGAACCGCCCCTGTGGGTTTCTGAGACTACAGACCTCTACAGAAGTAGGAAGCTTCTTCTGCCTGCCGAGGAGAGGCTGGCAGGGGGAGGGGAGGGGGGTTTGTGAACTGCTGATCTTGCAGTCAGCAACCCAACATGCAGCTAGCGCCCGCTTATTGGCTGCCTCTGCTCTCCATGGGCCTGGCTGTGAGCAAAGCTGCATCCCTGGGACCTATACAAGAAGCCACCTGGCACCCAGGGACACCAACCCGTAAACAAGTGAAATCTATTTGGGGGAATGTGCGACCCTCTGGATGAGATGAGCCTTTCCCATAAGGAGAGCAGTGATGTGAGCAGGAGAAGCGACTTGGTGCTGGGCTGCTTCGGGCTCCTGGGGGGAGTGGGCAGGCCCTGTGTCCAGCTGCAGAAACCCTGACCACAAGCATCACGTCTCCTGACTGCTCAGAGATGGGAAGCACAGATTAGTGTGTGGCAAATGTTGACTCAAAACCCAGCATTTGTCACTGTTATCTCACAAACACGCCAGCAGAAGGCAGCTCCACAGAGCGTCGGATGTGTGGCCTCGGCTATACTCGAGCATTTGCTCCAGGGGCGCTGACAGAGGACTGAACACAGGGACACAGGCTGCGCTCTGAAGATGCACAGAGGTGACACAGGTTGGCCAAGGCCTGCCCCGCCACCCTACTCTATGTACGTACGTACGCACACACGCACGCATGCACGTGCTCTTGTGTGGACAGAGGCTGCTGGGCTGGGCAGTGAGGAGAGCCTGATTTCTGCGCATTTGCGATCTTGGGCAGGTTCTAGCAGGCCCCTGGCTGGGGTTCTTCCCTTTGGAGGGTCGTTCCTCGCCCCCCAACGCCCCCTCCAGCAGAGCCTCTGTGGGCACTTACCCTGAAACTTGGCGGGGGCCAGTACTTCTTGGGCATGATGCAGAACTTGCCCACACTGAAGCCCACGTTTTTGCAGATGACTCTGGTGACCTTCAGTCCCCCAACGAGGCAGTAACCACAGTCCAGCACTTGAGGAACTGCAGCCATGGGAAGAGATGCCGATGATGAGAAACCGAGAAACCGCTAGGGCTGGGAGGGCGCCGCCCTCTACCCAGAGCCAACAGGCCAGACAGTAGGCAGCACCCTGAGACTCATGCTACCCCTAGACTCATGCCACCCCTAGACTCATGCTACCTCAGACTCATGCCACCTGGGACTAGAGCCACAGCCATCAGCACCCATCATTCAGACCAGACAGTGTGGCAGCCAGGGCGTTGGGGCAGAAGTCGGTGGGGTTCCGACTTCTGGCCTGTGGCTGGTCTGAAACCACTGGGACCCGAGAGAGCCCAGGGAAAGCCAGCTTTCCAAAGGAAGTGCAGCCCTACAGGGCTACATGGGCTGTGAGAGTGCCCACACCCTGCTTCCTAGTCTCAGGGGGGCACGGGCTGGCCCAGCAGAGGCTTTCCAGCCAGCTGCTGGCCTCCTCCTTTGCCACAGGTAACTCACAGTCTATCTCTCCCGAGAGAACCAGCCCCCCAAGAGGGCGCCCCGGGTCTGATCCTGTGGAAAGTTTCTTTTCGACGCCCAGGAGCCCCCAACCCCTAAGAGAAGCAAGCTGTGAGCTGTTCCAAGGGTCCACTGAGCAGCAGACAGTCCTCACGGGGCCTCTCCACAGCCTCTCAGACTCCCTGGGAGGGAGAATGCATACTCACGGGTCAGCATTGGAGGCGGCCTCCGGGCCTGCAGGGGGATCAGGAGTGTGTGGGTTGACTGAGTCTCTACCAAAATAAAATCGTCAAAATCCCCGAGGCAGTCGGGAAAAAACTGGACAATGAACTGGCAGGTCATTCCAGGTGCCACCATTCCGCCTTTGCCCGGGTACATCCCTGTGCATGACAAGAACCATCGATCGGTGAGGCTGGAGACATCAGCAGGCCGGCTGCCAGGACCCGGGCTCAAGTGTCGTGGAGAGAGAGCAGCCAGGGGCTGCGGCCCAGAGCGACTGGATGAGCAAGTGCCTGCAGGTCTAGGCTGCACTGGTAACAGAACATCGGGGGTATGCTGGGGAGCAGGCTGCCGGGGCAGGGGCTCCAGACAGAGCTGTCCGACCCAGGAATGGGTCCGTGGGGTCATGTGGCCTAGAGCTAGGTTTGTGGGAAGCAGAGCGTCAGTGAGATTTCTGAGCAAGGCTGACATGACCAGGTTTGTTCCTGAGAAAACACTCATGTCATAAGGAAGCACAAAAGCCAGCTCTCTCGGGGCTACTGCAGTGCTCCAAATGAGGAGTGGGAAGGGCCAGGTTGAGAGTGGTAACAGGGAGGCCTGTGCGGAAGCAGAGGGTCGAACCAGTACCAGGATGGAGATGGTTAGGAGAAAGCTGTCAAGACTGAGCCTTGCAGCTCGGGACCCAAGAAGGGTGCTTACGGGTTTATTGGGACAAGCAGGCTGGCTGCTGGGTGCGCATGGAGGAACCCTGCCACCACCACCCGAGGGGCCGGGAATGTGGGCCTGAGCTCAGGACACAGGTGCAGCTTTCATGGGAAGGCTAAGGGGGCTAGTAAGGGAGAGAGAGCCCACCAGGGAACTACTTGGATGCTCTCCAGCCAGCCACTGCTTGGAACTCACCCAATCCGAGGGCAAAGTAGGGCGTAGAGGGGGGAAGGACTCGCAGGTAGCGGCTGGTTGCTGTGGTGTTCTGCAGAGCAATCACCATCTGCTCAAAGGTAAAGGGGTCGCTTTTAGAGAGAGATCCGTGTAGATAAAATGATAGGATGTTCACGCCGCCTTTAAGTAATATGGGAGGGGGGCATAAGGGAAACGAGCGGGACCATGGCTTGATACCTGTGGTGGTCATATACCTATGTCAATTTCAGGATTGAGCTGGAGGGGTGGGGTCTAGCCTGTTAATCTGGAGATAGCCATTGAGCAGCCAAGGAGGCCTCCGTGGGAGCATGGCTTTCTCCTGAGAAGTCTGGGAAGTCTTGCAGTATTTTCCTCGTGGAGATGAGAGACCATTTTCCCCAGTGACTGGGAGTCGCTCCACTGACTGTGATGACGAACTACTGACAAGACAAGATGACAGTGTCCAAAGAACCAGAAGAACCGGAGGAGAAGCCAAAAGGCCTTACCCTGATGGAAACAGACCTCTGAAGCCGGAAAAGCCACAGAGAGACCCATGCCAGCACTGAGATGCTTCTATCGCCAAGGGTTACTGCTGATGGAACCTGAGCTCTGGAAATGAGGAGCCATGAGAGGACCCCTGCCAGCGCCGGGACGCTGCACCCACTGGCCTGTGACTTCATGAGTCAGAAGGAGACTTGGTACCAAACAGATGGGCTAATATCAAACTTATGACTTTGAACTGGACTGGGTTGGGATGCTCTCTCAATGTTCCATTCCTCTTGTATATAAACCATTCCCTTATATCCATGAGTGTCTATGAATTTGTTTCTCTAGTCTACCCGGACTAAAACAATACCTGTTGAAGGTGAGCAGTGGGAATCTGCTCTGGTTGTGTGTGACAGCTTCACAGTTGCAAGTGTAAAATATGGAGGGGGGAATGGAGGTGAGCACTGGGCGGACCGCTTCGTTGTCCTCCTGTTGTTTATAATGACAGCTGCTGCGTGTGGAGCACATGTCTCCTTGCCCTCACAACCGGGAAGGGCCCATCAGCTGGTCAGCAGCAGGGCAGACATTTGACCCAAGATCATCTGACTCTGCAGTTTTGCCTACTCCACCCCTCAGCTTCCAGTAAACACTTGTCATCTTCCCAACAAGTCATTTGGGGTACTTTTTGATCCCATTGGCCCGATCAAGAGAGACTGTAGAGCTTTTCTCCATAATTGGACATACTGAGTCCCCATCCCCTACTAAGTCCCATCTTCTCTTCTGTTTTCCCTAGATTGAGGTCCCTAGGGCAAGACACCCAACTGAAGCCATATGCCTCATCCACATGGAGAAGCTGGGCACTGAATAAGGAAGCCTGAAGCAGCAGCAGCAGTGATGCTTTGCATTGTGGTGCTGGGGGAGACAACTGAGAGTCCCATGCACTGCTAAGTGGGCAAACCACCTTCTCCTAAGAGAAAGAAGGCCAGAGTGTTCCTTAGAGGCAAGGAAGGGGAGATGCCGTCTGACATCCTTTGGACATGTTGTCAGGAGAGACCAGTCCCTGGAGAAGGACATCACGGTTGATAGAGCAGAGGGGCATTGAAAAAGAGGAAAGCCTGCAAGGAGATGGACTGCTACAGTGGCTGCCACAATGGGTTCAGGCCTAGGAACAATGGCAAGCCTGGTGCAGGACTGTGCTTCTTCTGGGCCAGAACCAATGCAATGACACCAAACAACCACCACGTGGGCGAGGCTGGGGACTCACACGTCATTCAACTCCCAGCAGCACCCGGCTGAGAAGAGGAGCTGGGTGCATGTGTGGTTGCTGTGGGTGCATCAAGTTCTCTGACTCTGAACAAAACACTGTCTGGTCCCGAGCTGTCCTCACAATACATATTTCAGCTTTCTCTTCTTACTGGTTTATTGTCTGTATTTCCTATCTAGATGATAAACTTCGGGCAACTTCATGAAAAAGGAAGGGGTGGAGTCTAGCCTGTCAATCAGGTCACAGCTTGACTGATTGTGGGTGTGGCCTTCTCATGAGGATTCTGGGAACTTGTGTTCTCTTGATGCCACCATCAGAAGAGGTGAGCTACTCCCGCTCTCTGCTTCATCTGCCTATTGACCAAGCCACCTGGAGCCATGCTGATGGCAGCCAGAGCCCTGGAATGAGTCCACTGCCATTGGAGCCCAGGACTTTCTACACACCGATCTTCCTGCATTTGGCACCATTGCATGTGCTGCCTGATTCTGAAGAGGAACTCATGTGCTAATATCAGACTTCTGGGCTAATACTGAACATATGCACTTCTATCTGGACTGGGCGGGATGTTTTATTGATGCATGATTGCTTCTGGATATATAGTTCTCTCTTGCACGTAGATGTGTGTCAATGAATTTGTTTCTCTAGTCAACTCGTTCTAACACAATCATGAAGATCTTTAGGATGGGATTTTAGTCTGAAAGCAATAAAAAGTCTAGCTGGTGAGAAGGAGAACAAGATAACCATTTATGTGCCATGACAGCACGGTTACGAAGACATTCCAGCATGGCTCACTGGAATGAGGGGGAGGTAGAAGACCAGGCACTGAGGCATATGAGAGCTGTGGCATTTGGTCACATTCTAAGAATTGTGGAGTGGACGAGCTTTCATAGCAGCGCTAGGAACCATCAAACTTAACTACAAATATACAAACATTATCAGAGGACAAACCAGAGGGGTGTTCCTTGAAACTAGACATATATAGCAAGAAAAGTAAAAGGAGACCCATAAAGTGGCTAAGAAGTTGCCAATATATTGGCAGCAATATATTGAACAAGAGGGCTAATCTCTAAGTTGAGATTACAACAACAACAAAAAGAAAAACATGCCAAATAATCCAATTTAACAATGAGCAAGGGACATAAGTTTATATTGAACCAAGGGATATATTCAGGTGGCCAAAACAAAAACAAACCGCAAAAAAAAAAAAAACAGCACATGGCAAAATGCTTAAGGTTATTAGTCATAAGAAAGATACACATCAAAACAGTTATCCTCTCAACCCCAGCATTAATTGGGACGTTAAAAATAATGATAAATAAACAACCCAACAAATGCTGGGGACACATAATGACTTGGCCGAGGGAGAAGGCCATATACAATAAGTGGGCAGGTCGCAAAAAATGAGACTAAAGGAAGACACTGGGAGAAATACAAAAGTTAAAGACAACAAAGGTAACTAGTATTCTATACACAATCCTTTCAGTAGCAGTAACCTACACATGTGTTAGTCCAGGTAGACCAGAGAAACAAATCCAGGGAGACTCATATGTGTAGAAGAAAAGAGTTTTATGGACACAGGGGCTGGGACCCAGGAAAGAAGCCACAAAGTTCCTAGTGCGTGGAGCTTCTGTCTGGGCTGCAGTCTATGGGTTGCCTCTCTTGGCGCGTTGGCCATGGTTTCCAAACTCTGCTCAAGGTCATCCTCAGGTTGCCTGGCTCGGGAAAGAGCACCATGTCCCAGAGGATCGCCCAAAACTTCCACCAGTATCTCTCAAGCAGCCACTTCTTGCGGGAGAACAACACAGAGGTTGGTGATAGGGCAAAGCAGTCCAGAGGGAAAGGTCTTTTGGTTTGAGACCATGTGATCACACGCCTAATGGTGTCGGAGCTGGAGGACAGCACAGCCAACACTGGCTACTGGAGGGCTTCCCTAGGACTTTAGTACAGGCTGAAGCCCGGGACAGAATCCATGAGCTGGATCTAGTGATCACTCAGAACATTCCATTTGAAACGCTCAAAGACCGTCTCAGCCAGCGTTGGATTCACCGTCCTAGTGGAAGGGTCTATAACCTGGACTTCGGTCTAACTCATGTACATGGCGTTGATAATCTCACTGGTGAACCGTGGATCTGACAGGAAGATGATCAACCAGAAGCAGCTGCTGCCAGGCTAAGGAAGTACAAGGATATGGCTAAGCCAGTCATTGATCTATACAAGAGACGGGGAGTGCATCACCAATTTTCTGGGACGGAGACCAACAAAATCTGGCCCTATGTGTACACACTCTTCTTGAACAAGATCCCACCAATGGAATCCAAAGAAGCCTACTGAGCCTGCCTGTTGGGGAACCAGGGTGATGTGATCAGTCCTTGCATTGTGTGCAAAGCATTGGTGCCATGTCCTGCTCTGACGCTCCCTCCTATAGCTCACTCACACTGTCTTCCCTGGTTTATGCGGTGAACTCGTATATGCAAACTAAGGAGAAGCTCTCCTTGGCTTTCTGAAGGAGGCACACCTGTCCATGTAGAAGATGCCTCTGCACAGGTCCCAACCCCTTGTGAAGAACCAGGTATAGATGGCATTTCAACCCCTTGTGAAGAACCAGGTATAGATGGCATTTCAACCCCTTGTGAAGAACCAGGTGTAGATGGCATTTCAACCCCTCTGTGAAGAACCAGGTATAGATGGAATTTCAAACTCTTGCCAATTTTGCCAGCCATGTGTCGCCCTAGTAACATCCTCAGTGGTGGTGCTGGCCTCTGGCTCTCTCCTTCAGAGGCTGTGGAACGACAGCACCAGCAGGTCTGAGAACGCCAACAGCTCAAGCCCAGACGTTGCCCCTGGTATGTGCTCTGCCCCTCACACTGGGACTGAAGCCAAATGCTTGGCAAGGTCGCTTAAAAGATGCACGCTGTGTTTACAAAGGAGGCATCGCAAGTTATAATTAAGTCAAAATAGCAAACTAATGGTGGTAGACTCTATTTTCCAAAAATGGCCAAAAGCAATGTTTCGGTCTTAGTTGGCCTTCTAGAATGCCACCACACCCTGTGAAGAGGTGGTGTGTGTCTAGGACACCTTCCAAGATGATGGAGTTAGATGCTCCACACTCTCATCCCCCAAAGGAGGGCAGGAGGCAGAAGAGAGAGTACTAGTCTTAGCAGAATTCTGAAAAATAGCTGGAGACGCTCGGCAGCCGGGTGAGAAATTGGCAGAATGGTAGGAAGACTCCACTGCAATACTTTTATAGGGGCTGTAGTCTCCGTTCAGTGCCTCGCTAGCCCCAGGCAGCAGCCACAGTTTAGCTGGGGATTTGGGCCCCTGGTTCTGGAGTTAGCAAAAGGGACTTTCATAACAAAATATGGTGATTGCATGTGAAAATCAGTGGAAAGGCTACATAGTGGACTCGTGGAAAGCACTTGCCTTTGTGTGCTTGAAAACCATGTTGGAGATTGCTCAAGGCAGGACCTGAGGTGAACTGAGAGGTCTGGGGGAAAGAGGGTAAAACCCCGGGCAGAACATTTCCACAGGATGGAAGCCATAGAACAGTATCCACTTGTGCATAATTCGGAGAAGCACACATATCCTGGAACAAGGTGCATGACCGGAAAGACTTTGAGTAATCCAAAATGTCCCCTTGGGTGGGTCGCTCAGCTCAGGAAAAGCTTGGACAAGGAGTTTCCCAGCATCACGTGATTCAGTGAAGATTGCGGGAGCCCTCCCAACCACCACCCCTCACAGTCTTTCTTCTGTGTGTTCTGGCTAAGCTGGTTTGGAGGTCCTTGCTAAGACAGAACACGTCACAGACCACAAGACAGACCACAAGCGTCATCAGTAGAACGAGAAAGAAGAAAGGACGAGGTCTGCTAGCCAATCCTCAAGAAGGGAAGAACTTGAGTTCTAAAACTAGGACATTATCCAAACATCTTATTTCAACCAAACACTAAAATGAGATAGATGCAGAAACAATGCAGAATGGCCCACGAAAGCACAAAACAGAGGAACAGAAACCACCCTTAAGGATTTTAAGACTGCTTTAATATGCTCAAAGAACCAAAGGAAAACATGAGCAATAAACCAAAGGAAATCAAGAAAGCGACGGTGATGGTTAGATTTTTATCTCAATTTGTTGCACCTGTGTGAAAGTCAGGGTAGAGCCCAATCAGGTCATAGGATTGTGACACCTCCTTGGGGGGAGGGGGGGGCTATTTATGAAAGATTCCAGGGAGAACTCGCTTTCTTGCTCCTCTTTGCCTTCTGGCTTGCTTGCAATTCTGCCCGTGGCTCTGGGAGAAACCCAAGTGGCTTGCTGTCCCTGGGAGCTGTCGTGCCGCTGCATGCTCCTGCAGACCTGGGACCCACAGAACTCTGCACCCCCCAGGCTGTGATCACCTCACTTCCACTCCCCCTTCCTGAGTCATCAGCCAGCAACTATGGGGGGGGGTCTGGATGGGGCTCCAGCTAGCCTCTAACCCACGGACTTGTGTTGGAATGGATTGTTTCCCTACCAGAAATCTCTTTCTTGATATATATGAATATGCATGTACCTGTTTTGTTTCTTTAGAGAAGGCAGCCTAACACAGCTATGCATAAACAAATTAAGAAAATTAGACTATTAACCCAGAAATAGAAATTATGGAGTGAGATTCAAAATTATGGTGCTAAAAAGTATAATAATAGAAAAAATAATCACCAAAGGGACTCAGCAACATGTTTGAACTAGCAGAAGAAAGAATCAGAAAACTTGGAAGACAGGACCGTTAAACTGACCTGGGATGAAAAATGGAAAGAATAAAGAAATTGAACAGAGCATAAGAGAAGTGTAAAACACAAGGAAGCAAGCCACATCCACCCAGCACGGGAGTCTAGGGACCAGAGGAGAGAGAAGGGAGTGGAAAGAATATGTGAAGACCCAATGGCCCAAACTTTTGCCCATTTGATGAAAGATATGAAGCCACACACACATGAAGTGCAACCAATGAACTCCAAGTAGGATAAACCCAAGGAGAGTCCCTTCAAGATACAGTATGATCAACTGGCTTTAACTGAAAGCCAAAGCTAGAGACTTTCGAACATAGAGAAAGAAAAAAATAAACCACAAACAACGACCTGTTGGTAAGAAAAGCATCACTTTTCTCCTCAGAAACCATGGAGCCCCACAAGCAGGGGAATGACATATGCAACATGGTAAAAAAAAAAAAAAGCTGCCACCTAGGGAAGTCTGTGTCTTGTAGAACTGTCCTTCAGAAACCAGGATAAGATGAAGACGTTCCAAGACAAGGTAAAAGCTACAGCTGTCCCAGAGGGAACTGTGAAGGGGTGTCCTTCAACTTGAAAGGGGAGTTCACTAGGTAATAACTTGAAATTGTATAAGAAAGACCCATGCGGCTGAGCCCCAGTGGCATAGTGGTTGAGTGCAGGACTGTGGCCCACTGGGCTGGTGCTTCAAATCCAGCAGCAGCTCTCCAGGAGCAAGGCTGGACTTCCCACTCCCACCGGAGGGCAGTGATGCCCCCCCAAAAAAAGAAAGACCCATGCATAGGTCATTTCAAGGACAAACATAAAAGTAAGTTTTATTGCATTTATAATTTGTAAATGTTATTTGTGATGTTCTATGGGACATCAAAAGCAAAAGCACAAAGAACACGTACAAATATATGCAGGGTGAAACATTTAAACTGGCTTAATGTGATGGCAAAACATGAAGAACAAGAGAGCAACAGTCTAGAAACAGAGTCTTTGTATCTTACTGAATCAGTTTCATTGTAAACCAAGGTGGCAAATGTAATCCCAGGGCAACCACAAATATAACGGCTTTTAAAATATAGTCAAAAAGAAATTTGATGGGAACCAAGATAATGCACTACAAAAATTCCCCTGAACAAAATAAATCCAGAAAGGGAAGAGGCGGTGATTAGATATAAACAGTGTCTGTCAGCTTTCACTTTGCTGGAGGCTTGTTCCAGGGAGACCAGCCATCATGCTGAGAGGAAACCCAACTATAGCCAATGTAGAGAGATCACGAAGAAAGGCCCCATGGCAGGGGACAGAGGCCGTGAGCTAACAGGCAGACGTGCAAGGCAAAGCCTCAATCTTTGAGTATTTAGGCGGAGGCCCAAGCAATCGCAGAGCAAAAAGAGTGCACCCTGTCTGTCTGCAACCAAGGACACTTATCTCCTGTGGCAGTCATCTCATCTGGTGTCAATTTGAGGATTAGAAGTGTAGGGGTGGAGTCTAGTCTGTCAATCTGGAGCTAGCCAATGAGACCTCTGTGTGGGCGTGGTCTTCTCCTGAGAATTCTGGGAAATGTGGTCAGTCCTTCTTGGAGGCGGAGACACTGTCTCTCTCAGTTCACTTCCTTGGAGAACATCTACTGACAAGACGCAAGGCTCACTCTCTGATAGACATTACAGCTGATGAGAGACATGGCAGCATGCTGATAGACCCTAAGCCTTGGAAACTGGAAGAGCCATGCGGAGACCCCTGCCAGCATTGAGATACTTCTACCACTACTGGATACACAGGTCTCTGCACCCACTCACCCATGATTGTCCTGGAGTCGTTGCATGTGGTTCGTGAGTCTGAAGAGGAGTTATGGATTGGTATCAGTCATATGGGCTAGTATCGGACTTATGGACTTGGACTGGACTGGGTTGAGATGTTTTCTTAATATACAGTTGCTCTTGAATATCTTCTAAGTCTTGGGGTAACTGGTTTCATAAGAACAGTAATTGAAATACTGAGTAAATATATTGAGACAAAGAATGAAACTACATCAAAAAGTGACTTGGGTAATTATTTTTTCATGAGATTTATTTTCCTATACAAATTATGTACTATTCGGGGTAAACAACTTTCAACTGGTACTAATAGCACATCTGTAACACGAAGGTTTAAGATAAGTCTGAAAAAGTGGGTTGAAGTCTTCAACTTAGCACTTGTCTACCAGGAACTTAAGAGTGTAAGAAAGGGTCAGAATCTACTCAGGTAATTACTAATCAAGTTACCATCTCTACCAATATACTTATTATGGACTTTGTACACAGAACATCATGCCAAACACAAACAGGAAGCAAATAAACAACACAGACTAGATAAAACAGAAGAAAAACCTCAATTGAAAAGAAACTGGAGGGGCTGAGCCCCGGTGGCATAGTGGTTGTACGCGGGACTGCGGCCCACTGGGACGGAGGTTCAATTCCAGCAGTGGGGCTGGGCCTCCTACTCCCACCACCGGAGAGCAGTGATGCCAAAAAAAAAAAAAAGAAAAGAAACTGGAAAATATTAAACAATTAAACAACTTTAATATGTGTGTTAGTCTGGGTAGAGTAGAGAGACAAATTCATAGATAGTCACATGTGTATAAGAAAGAGCTTTACATTCAGGGAAGAACTGACACCAATCCTATATAAACTCTTACAGAACATAGAAAAAGATGGAAAGTTCACAAATTCTATGAAGCTACTATAACTCTGATACCTAAAGAGGGCAAGGATCCCACAAGAATTGCAACCAGTATCCCTAATGAACATCGATGCAAAAATCCTTAACAAATTACTGGCCAATAGAATATAAAAACATATAAAAAACAACTCACTGTGATTAAGTGGGAATCATACCAGAGATGCAGGGATGGTTCAACATACGAAAGACCATCAGTATTATTCACCACATTGATGTAAAAAACTATAAGAACATTATAATATCAATAGACACAGAAAAAGCACTCAACAATATCCAACACCCATTCCTGTTTAAGACATTCAAGAAGATAGGAATAGAAGGTAAATTCCTCAATATTATACAAGCTATATCTGAAAAACCAACAGCCAATGTGGTAGTCAATGGAGAAAAGACAAAAACAAATCCACTGAAAGGGGAACCAGACAAGGTTGCCCCTTGTCCCTATTCCTATTTAACATCATACTGGAGGTCCTAGCCACAACAAAGACAAAAATATGAGCATCAGAAATATTCATCTGAAGAAGCAAGAGGAGAAATTATCATTATTTGCAGACAATATGATTTTATATATTGAAAATCCCCTAAACTCCACAGTGGTCCATTGGAAACAGTAGAGTGCCAAGAATAGACTTTGGGGATAGGGCATGGTACCCCATTGGACTTGACTGGAGGGCACTCATAGAGGTCAACAAACAGACCTTGAACAATTTACAGGTTTTCTTCCCCGCCCCATCCCCCATTGCTTTTTTTGTTTTCGTCCTTGTTTTCTTTTATCAAATTTTTTCTGCTGTGTCATTTGTGTGTGTGTGTGTGTGTGCATACTATTATCTCTGCAAGTCTTTCTAAATAAGATAAGCTGGATAAGCAGTCTGGAGGAGAAAACAATGGGACCAATGGTTTTGGGGGGACATGGGAGAGGGGGAGGTGAGGAAAAGGAGGTAGTGTTGACCAGCCCAGGGACAGGGGAACAAGTGATTCAAAGATGAGGGTGAGGAAGGTGGAGGAGGCCTGGTAGGAGGCTTGATCAAGGGCAACGTAATGGAGAGAAATCACTGAAACCCAAATGAAGGTTGAGCATGATTGTGGGACAAGAGGAAAGTAAAAGGAAATATAGGAAAGAATTAGGAGGCTAAGGGCATTTATAGAGGTCTAAATACAGGCATGTACATATGTAAACACATTTATATGGAAAAATAGAGCTATGTGTATTTGCTTATAGGTTTACTGTTTAGGTAGCAGATGGATATTGGGCCTCCATTCAAGTACTGCATCAATGCAAAAACACTTTGTTCTATTAAATCGGCACTCCATGATGCTCGCCTTCCCAACAGGATCACTGAAGACAAATGTGTACATAAGCAAATGTGGTGAAGAAAGTTGATGGTGCCCAGCTATCAAAAGATATAGTTTCTGGTCTCTTAAAGGCTTGAAGATTAAACAAGCGGTCTGATAGCTGAGAAGCAGCAAAGCCCACATGGACGAAGCCCACCAGCCTGTGTGACCACGAGGAGTCGAAAGGATCAGGCCAGGCTTCAAAGAAGAAAAAATCCTATCATTGCGAAGGAGGGGGAGTGCAGATTTGGGACCCAAAACTCATCTTTAGACAACTGAACATACTTTTATAGAAGGGTCTTGGGGAGGAGATGAGCCAGTCAGGGATAGTGTAGCCATGATAAAATATACAATTTTCCTCTAGTTCTTAAAATCTTTCTTCTTTCCCCCTGCCCACCACCCCGCATCCACTATCATGATCCCAATTCTACCTTACAAATCCGGCTAGACCAGAGGATGGACACTGGTACAGATAGGAACCAGAAACACAGGGAATTCAGGACAGATCATCCATTCAGGACCAGTGGTGAGAGTGGCAATATGAGGAAAGTGGAGGGAAGGTGGGGTAGAAAGGGGCAGCCGATTAGAAGGTTCTACATATAACATCTTCCCTGGGGGACTGACCACAGAAAAGTGGGTGAAGGAAGACAGTGGAAGATATGACAAAAAATAATTTATAAATTATTAAGAGTACATGAGGGAGAAGGGTACAGGGAGGGAGGGGAAAAATGAGCTGATACCAAGGGCTCAAGTAGAAAGCAAATATTTTGCGAGTGATGAGGGCAACAAATATACAAATGTGCTTGACATACAATGGATGGATGGATGGTGATGAGTTGAATGAGCCCCCAATAAAATGATTTTTAAAAGAAAGAGCTTTATATACAAGAGCAGTTGAATATTGAGAAAACATCCCAGCTCAGTCCAGATCAAGTCCATATGTCTGATATTATCCCATATGTGTCCGTTACCAATTTATAAATTCCTCTTCAGACTCACAAAACACATTCACTGATGCCTAATATAGGAAGATCACAGGTCAGTGGGTCGAAAGTCTTGTGTACTCAGTGGCATTGTAAACATCTCAGCACTGGTAAGGGTCTCCACATGGCTTCTGCGGCTCCAGAGGCCTGACTCCATCAGTCTCTCTCCACATGTCTTCTTCACAGGGATGTCTCGAAGGGAATGAGCAGAATGACCTCCAAGAAAGAAATATAGGAGTTCCCAGAATCCTCAGGAGATTATGCACACAGAGGCTTTACTCGCTATATCCTGATAGGCAGACTAGACTCCGCCCCTACACTCTTAATCCTCAAAATGACACCAGATGATGCATATGGGTCAGAAAGAAGATCAAATGGTGAGCTATTACATTTTAACCTAACTACATCTGCCATAATCAATTTTACAGTTGTCTCGTGGGAAGATAAAAACAGTGAGAAGAAAATGTTCTGAATTGATCCTGGTGCCGATTGCACAATTCTTCTTAATATGATTGAACAATTAAGTAATATGATATGTGACCTACATGCCAATAAAACTATTAACAAATATATTGGAGCTCATTGAAATAACAGGAGAATTTATTGCAAAGAACCGGGGCGGACTGAGCCCTGGTGGCATAGTGGTTGTGCGCGGGACTGCGGCCCACTGGGATGGAGGTTCAATTCCAGCAGTGGGGCTGGGCCTCCTACTCCCACCACCAGAGAGCAGTGATCCCCCCCACCCCTAAAAAAAAAAAAAAAAAAAGAACCAGGGCATTTCATGACAAACAAGAGCAGAAAGGAAGGTAGTCAGGCCTTATTAAACTATGAGAGCAAGAACAAGTTAACAATCAAGTAGTTTATCCATTATTTCTTCCCACTGCCCACTGCTCCTTCTCGAGCAGACACTTTTTATGTGTTGGCATGCTTAGGGCGCATCATAAATTTTTTCACTCTAATTCACACTCCCATAAAGAGTTATAGTCTCAAAACCTCACAGAGGCAGTCTGCCCTGTCCTAGCATTGGGCAGCCACTCAATGGCAGTGAGATGTTTTATTTGTTTTTAGTAGTTGACACTGTTTCTCAGTTTTGAATGCCTAACAATAATTGTGTGGCTTCCTTGTAACTATGTATGTTCCCTTAGCTCAACTCCAAATTTTACTGAAGGGAATATTCAATCCGTTTATTGTGGCTCAAGCACCTTCCCGTGGTTCAATCAGCCACAGCTGTGACCTGAGTCGGCATTGTTACATTTAGGTGGAGAGCCTGAGGAGCCCTAATTACGTAGCACAGCACGTGTAGGGCTTGGCAGGCAGCTCAACAGAATTCTGTTGAAATTTATAGACATAAGTACAAAAGAAAATGAGACTGTCCATGCATATATTTGAATGTTTGGCTTAGAGACCCAAACCGAAACAACAGCAGTGAAACTTCCTCAAGTAGATGTGCCATGGGTGATTGGCAATATAAATATTGTGACTTGTGTGCCCGAGGGAGCCTTCAAGGCTATCGATCACGTTGGAAAAGGCTAGAGGAAAAATCCCCCCACATTGTCCATGGAAACACCTAGAACAGTGGTTCTCGACTTTCCTATTGCCACGACCCTTTCATACAGTTTCTCAAGTTGTGGTGACCCCCCAACCATAAAATTAGTTTGATTACTACTTCTCCACTATCATTTTGCTACTGTTATGCATTGGGTGACCCCTGTGAAAGGGTTGTTCGACGCCCCCCACCCCCCCCCAAAGGGGTAGCGGCCCACAGGTTGAGAACCGTTCACCTGAAGCACTAACACCTCCAGTGATGATGAGCACAACGAGTGCTCAGATCTTGACTTTTAAATTGCCTTCCCCATGAAAAGGAAGCTGAGCTTCTTAGAGACTGATTCCAGAACTGGGGCAAAGAAATGACAAGATAAGCCTGGAACATCTTGTACGATTAAAATGCAAGAAAGTACATAGAAAATGGATCGTTTGTAGCAAGTCAGCCCTGGCAAGGACTTAAAAGATCCCCAGTGGATAAATGTGGGACAGTTTCAGAAGCAAAAACATACCTGTCTTAACAAATAGAGCAATTCATCATAGGCTACAGACAGATGAACACAGAAATTCAATGTCACTAACAGTCTTACTGTCTAGAAAAAGTCTAAAAAGCAGATGTTCCCTGGAATATTGGGAAACAAGATGAAGTCTACACCAAAGCTAAGATATTTTACAGTTTCTGGATAAGTATTTTGGGAGAAAAAGAAACAAAACTAATCAAGGGCAAAGTTTAATATCTCTAAACAATGTTTCTTTCTTTTTTCTTTTTCCAAATGTTTCTGAATCATCTCCTAAGTTTCGTCTTCTCCTGTTTGATTTTCATGGTTTAAGTCTTGTTATACAGCCCACATTGAATTAACATCCAATAAGGATTCTATATCAGAGACTTAAGTCCTGAAGATTAAGTCCTTACTTTGGGAACTTTTGACCAACATGGTTAAGAATTAAAGATTATCTTAGAGCTACACTTTCAAGGATTTACCCACCCTCCCTGACTCCAGAAAGTCTACAGTCCATGAGAATTTGAACTTTCCTTTGTATTTTCTCCATCCTGATCAGGATTTTTCTATGGACTCTTTAGTCATGTGGAGCTAACAACAGTGAGAGCAAAAAGAAAATATTCTGAAATTGATTGTGGTAATGGTCGAATAGATATTTTTAGTATGATCGAACAATTCAATTTTATGACATGTAGAGTGCATGCCAATACAACTGTGAAAAATGTCCAGTAAGGGTAGCTGAGCACCATCCAATTCTTCTAGCCTATTGGAAAAGGAGGCAGTTGGACCATGGAGACAATCAGCCACACGATCCTGTTCCTGACTCTCCTCCTCCTCCTCTGTTCCAGGTGAACAGAGGCCAGTTATTACACCTCTGACTTAAAGTCCTTCAGCTCCCTTTCTCCAGTTCTTTGCCAGTTTCTCTCACTCTCCTTGAAGTGTGGAGAGAAAGTGTCAGGCATGGAAGTCCAAAAAAGAATAGTATATCACTTGGTACAAAGAATAAACAAAACACTTTTTCAAATGTGGCAAGCGGTGTATGAGAATTATGAGCATGTAAGTACAATTTAAATTTTAAAATAGGATCCCCATGTGTGTAAAGAGATTATCATCATGGGGTCTAGTCATGGTGAGCAGATTTGGTGACTGATAAGCTTAGTCTTGATTGAATTCCCTGACAAGGTAGCAGAAGAAGGAAAGTAGGAAGGGAAAAAAGCAACAACAACAACAACAACAAAAAGGAAATCCTGATCTTCTTTTTTGGAATGAGGAAAATCTCTATGTACTTTATAGGCCACAGGTGACTCACTGCCATCAAGTTAATGCTGACTCACAGCGACTCCCTGTGGGCTTCTGAGACTGTGCGCACAGGAATGGAAAGCCCAGTTTTTCTCCTGTGGAGCTTCTGATGGTTTTGAACTGCTGACCACAGGGATCTCAGTCCAATGCATAACTCGACGGCACACCCAGGGCTCCATGTACTTCAGTCCCTGACGGTATTGCTGAACATACTGTTAATCAGGGAGGAAACAAGTGCACTGCACAGTAAGAACCATAGGGGGCTCAAATACACATACATATTTGCCTGTGACTTTAAGAGGAAGCAGTGGAAGAACTCAACCTTACAAGAAACTGTTACCTCAAGGGGAAATGAGAGTACAGAAAGAATGGGTCAGAATAGAGAAATTATTTTAGAAATCACAGCTAATACACGCAGGCGAGCTTATAAATACAGACTAAGGAATCACCATTTTGGATCTCTACAAAGACAATCACTCTTGTTCTCTATGAAAGCAAGAGACCTAGATGTGTTAGTCCAGGGTGACTAGAGAAACAAATTCATAGACACTCATGTGTATAAGAAAAAGCCTTATATACAAAAGCAATTGAATGTTGAGAAAACATCCCTGTCCAGTCCAGATCAAGTCTATAAATCCAATAATAGCCCATATGTCTGATACCAATCTGTAAATTCCTCTTCAGACTCACGCAGCACATGCAATGATGTCAAAAGCAGGAAGATCACATGGCAGTGGGTGGAAAGTCATGGGGACACAGTGGCAGTGGAAGCATCTCAGTGCTGGCAGGGGTCTCCACCATGAGGCTCCTTCTGCTCCGGGCTGTATCATAGCTCCACATGTCTTCTCGACAGAAGTGTTTCATAGGGAGTGAGTGAGTGTTCCACGTCCAGTGAATTCTTTATCACCGTGGTGGTTCCAAATGAGGTCATCGAGCTGTGACCTGATTGAGGCTAATTCTACCCCATTCACTCTTAAATCTCATATTGACAACAGATTACGTAACTACCAACTAGCAGCAACCATGTACAGCCACTACATAAAAGGATGAAAAGAACTTGATAAAGAATCAGTCCGGTCCCCAGCACCTGAAGTCACTCACCAATTTTCTTCATCGATGAAATTGGGAAAACCAAGTATAATTTTCCTCATGGTGGGATGCAGTAAGAAATACACAGTATCGACAAATAACTTTTTTTTTGACAAATAACTATTCTTGGAAAAAAAAAAAACACCCTCAACGGAACCTGAACTTGTCAAACCCTGACATTAGATAAAACAATGTGTTTAGGGCTGAGCCCCGGTGGCGTAAGTGGTTGAGTGCGGGACTGTGGCCCGTGGGTTTGGTGGTTCAAATCCAGTGGTGGCTCTCAGGAGCAGCGCTGGGTGGATCCCATGACCACCAAAGGGCAGTGATGCCCAAAAAACAAAGAATGTGTTTAAGGCCACTACATATGCCATTAGCTGAATAGAGGACATCAAAAATTACAGTTTATTTTAAATAATGAATAGCTTTTTGTTGTTGTTGTTGTTGGGGTTTTTTTTTTTGGTTGGGTTTTTTGGGGGCATCACTGCCCTCTGGTGGGAATAAGAGGCCCAGCCTTGCTCCTGGAGAGCTGCTGCTGGATTTGAACCACCAACACAGTCGGCCGCAGTCCTGCACACAACTACTACGCCACTGGGGCTCAGCCCAAATAGCATTTTTTAAAAGCCAGTGGGTAACGAATTTATCAGCTTAAGGAGACTTAAAAGGTATTTTTATCACACGTAATATGTAGACTTTGTTTTGGGATTCTGACTGCAAGAAGCCAACTGCAAAATAATTTTGTTTGATACATAAGTGGAAATCAGACATGAAATGTATATTAATTCATAGTGGTGATACTATTGAGTATGATAATGATATTTTTTAAGTCCTTATCTTTTAGCAATACCTACTGAAGTATTAATTGAATAATGGCATGATTTCAAAGATTCTCATTCATATACTTCAGTCACTTATTACTCCAGATGTTTTTAAAAAGTGGGGAAAATCCAAAATGGGCTGGGTACTAGATGATATTGAAGAATCATAGTTAATCTTACTGGATCTGATAATGGCATTATACATGGGTTTATTCTTTTAGTCCTTATGAGACATGGTTACTTAAGTATTGACTGAGGAATAAGGAGAAGTCTAGGACTTTCCTTAAAGTATGCCAGTGTACACATGTGCACCATAAAGAAATGTTAAGGGCATACACAGCAGGTAAACAAGATCTCCTGAATGCAGAGAAAAGCTGGAGTTTGGTGATGGGGCAGACAGGAGTTCATTATCGACTTTCCCCGAGTTGTATGTATAGACTTGCTCTAAGGTTCATGTTTGGTTAATGCATTCCATAAGGAAGATTTTAAAAAATAAACAAATGCAATTGATGTATGGATCATTATAAGAACTGGAAGAGGCAGTTCTCCAGGAGCAAGGCTGGGCCTCCCACTCCCACCAGAGGGCAGTGATGCTCCCCCCCCAAAAAAATCCATTAAAAAAAAGCTGTAAGAGTCACCAATAAAATGACTTATTCTTTTTGGGGGCAGGCATCACTGCAATAAAATGATTTATTAAAAAAAAGAAACAAAATGCTTACCTCATAAACTGGTCCAATTTCGTAATCAGTGAAAAACCCAATTGATGGCTTGGCTAGAAAGATGGGGGTATCAGCACAACTGTGGGAGAAAATGCAGTGACAGACCAATAAAAAATAAATGCATAAGATATCCACAATATGTCATTTGCTGTTGTTTCTTAAGGGTTGTTATAAAATAATTATGTCAGCAGGAGTCAATCTTTCTACAAATATGTGTAGCTATATATTTAATTTAATACTCAGGGAAAAATTCTGGAAGTTTAAACATCAAATGATAACAGGGCTTTTAATAAAGCATCATTTTCCCTTTTGAAGACCTGTGTTTTTCAATTGCTCCCTCTTTTTAATAGTTTCATTGATATAGAAGTCACATGTCATACAATTCAATTGTTCAGTCTAATTTTTTCTAAGAAATACATATTATCTGCCTAATAAAGATATGTTCATAAGTTTAAGTCCATCAAAATGAAGAATCTATGAAACAACTCCTTCCTTTCATGAGGACGAATACTTTATTTGTTAAAATCATCCATTGTCTGGGGACCCCTGGGCCATGTGGGCTCAGGCTGTGTGTGTCTGAGGAGGCCTCAGGGATTTCTGGGTTCACCCAGACCTGCCTTCCTAGGGGGTGGGGGCCGCAGGTGCTCTCTGGGCGGACCCCAACTGCTCCTCACTTAGTCTGACCACTGTAACTAACTGCACTCTGCATCGGATTAATAGAACTAAAATAAAGGGGGGGAGGGAATCATTCACTGTGTGACTTACTTATAAATACTCAAATTGCAAACATTTTCATTACCCAAGACATATGGACCCAATGGAAGGAGCACATGACTAGAGAGAGTCCTCCTGTTTGACCAGACAACTTGGACGTAAGCCAAGGGTCAAGACCAACCACTATTTCCTGAGGCCCCGGTAGGTCAGGAAGCCACAAACTCAGGACAGTGGAATTGGAGATATACACAGGGGTTTGTGGGACCAATGGCAAGTGCACCATGACCAGGACTTCGGGGTTTTGCTCTAAAGGGTCAGATTTTCCAAAACTGTGAGTCAGGAAAGACACACCTGGCCTCGACCTCTGTGCTCTGACCTTCTCGTCTCCCTTCCGGCTTCTTTGGAGGGAAAACAAGAGACCTGCCTCCATATGGAGTGTTAGGCGGGAAAAACCGAGGATTTTTAAGGAAATGATTCCGACTGTCCATGCGGGCAAGCAGACGTCGCTCCTGTTCTCTCTGCGGCACACTCAGGTGGTTCATCCAGGTGGGATTCCTGGGTAGACTTGCCTGCTTTGAAACACGCAAAGAAAAGTGTCATGCCAATGAAAGGGGCAGGGGCTGTGTGTGTGTTGGCATCGTGACCAATTGGGTGGCCCACAGACATACACCCATGCAAAACCGACTTTCTATTTTGCTGTGGCTTCCTCATCACACCCTGTCCCCTTGAACTCCTTCCTCCCAGCACCACTTCTGCTTCCACATGCTCCTGCAGACCTCACCTTGATAGTTCCTTTGGTCTCAGGTTCCGCCTTCAGAGATGAGTCCTGTGTCAGACTGTCCAAACTGAAGTCTAACTTTTCGAGATCAGCCATCTTCTTTCTGTATAAAAGCTCATGCTTGTGGAGCTGCTCTTTATTTACGACAGAATGCTGCTCGGAACTAAATGTCACTTTTTGATATCGAGGGATGCTGCTGCCTACGGCACCAAGGGGAAAATATTGAGTCAGAGTCAAGGTGAGGTGGTTTCTAAGATGGGCGTTTCTAAGGTGACTAGTAAGACCACGGACATCACAGTTTAACGTGACAGTTTCTCCAAAACATCCACATTGACTACATCGGATGTGTCTGGTCTTCAGACATAATGTATGACTGAAATCCATTCTTTGTATCCAAAATTTAGGACTAGAGTGTTAAAATACTTGTCCAATTTTTCAACTCGGTCGAAAAGCATAGCAGATTGTTAGCATACACAAATGTATATGCACACTCCATGTCTGACCCCAAACCGAAATCACTGCCATCAAGTTGAAGCCAACTTATAGTGACCCTATATGACCGAGAATTGTTCCTGTGGGTTTCTGAGGCTGTAACTCTTTGTGGGAGTAGAAAACCTTATCTTTCTCCCACAGAGGACTGGTGGATTTGAACTGCTGACCTTATGGTTAACAACCCACTGTGTAACCACTACACCACCAGTAGTAGTAGGCTCAAGAAATATCCACTGCCTCCGATGGACCTGCACAAGATACTGAGTTTCCAACAAGATATTAAGGGTGTTGTGTCCTGTGACACTTGATTCTGCAGTTTCATTCTGGCCTAGTTTCCTACAGAGTTGAGTTCTTCGCTATAATACCTTTCTCATCCACACCTTCAACTCTCTAGAGCCCAATTCACCCATCACAAAACTGCTCTCACATGCAATGCTCCAGAGGTCATCAAACAGTCCCACAACTTCGAACTGCTGGGTGACCGGCCTTCTGTGCTGGACACTGTTGGATACTTCTGATAGATGTTTGTCTACTGTCTGTCTGTTATCTTTATCTACGTAGTGGCTCTCCCCAATGCTTCCTTCTCTTCTCAAGTCCACAATACAGATTCCTTCTCCTCTCATTCTCAAAAGACCTTGCCTCCCATACACAGGAAAGGGGCCACTGTCATCTGCATTAGACACTCTTTTCGGTCCCTTTACTCATCCTTCTCTCCATTCTTTTATTTTATAGGCATCACTGCCCTCTGGTGGTGGGAATAGGAGGCCCAGCCTTTGCTCCTAGGAGCTGGAATTGAACCTCCATCCCAGTGGGCCGCAGTCCTGCGCACAACCACTACGCCACCGGGGCTCAGCCCCCCTCCATTCTTTTTATTATTAATTTTAACACTTTTATTGACATACGATTCACATGTCATATAACTCAATGGCTTCTATATATTAAATAGAATTGTGCAATCATGACTACAATAAATTTTAGGACATTTTCCTTATTTTTTCACTCATTCCTGTTAGCTTCCCATTTGGGTCCCCATCCCCCATCTCCAAGACTCCCTGCCATAACTCTTAAGAAACTGTGAATCCAGTTAACGTCTCTATCAATTTTACTTACCTCAATTCTTAAAAGAATGCAGACTCATTTCAGTATGGTCAAATCCCTGAGCCTATATTCTGACGCCATCTTCTTTTTTCCATAAGAGGTTTGCTTTCTTTTTTTGGGGGGGGGGGCATCACTGCCCTCTGGTGGGAGTAGGAGGCCCAGTCTTGCTCCTGGAGAGCTGCTGCTGGATTTGAACCGCCAAATCAGTGGGCCGCAGCCCTGAACTCAACCATTATGCCACCGGGGCTCAGCCGAGGTTTGCTCTCTTGTCTACGATTTCAGTTTTTCTCTTAGCTTTTTTGGTGATATCTCAAGAATTTTTCACATCTCCTTGTGCTGGGTGGTGCCTGAGGATGTCACCCTGAGAAGTTATGAGTTTCCTCTTGCAGGCATTGAGAGGGAATGAAGAATTGACATGGTTTGATTTTAATTTCCTAGTTGTCATTATCAAAATTCAAGGAAATAGGGGTGTGGTAGTTACATAACCTTTTGTTAATTTAAGGCTAAAAGTGAAGGGGTGGAGTTTAGTCTGTCAATCAGGTCCTAGTTTGATGACCTTATTCGGAGCCAATAAGGAGATAAATAATAGGTCGCTGGAGATGGGACACTTACACACTCCCTGTGAGACATTCCTATTGACAAGACACATGGAGCTATGCCAGAGCCCTGGAGCTGGAGGAGCCTCATGGAGCACCCTGCCAGCACTAAGATGCATCCACTGCCACTGGTCTGTGATTGTCCTGCACTGGGCAGCTTTGCATGTGCTGCACGTGTCTAAAGAGGGCATTCTAGTTTGGTTATGGGCTATGGGTTAATATCAGAGTCACAGACTTGATCTGAACTGGGCTGGAATGTTTTCTCAATGTGCAAGTTCTTTTGAATATAAAACTCTTTCTTATACACATGTGAATGTCTCTGAATTTGTTTCTCCAGTCTACCCACACTAACACAAGGTGTATGTGGCGGGGGGTGGGGGGGCGCGGAGAAGTACCTGGAAAAAGGGAAGCAGAAACAAAGATGACTAATGGGGTCCTGCTACCAAAGAATGTTCCCAGAATAATATCAAAAGCTCTGGGAGAGTCTAGGAATATTACCTGGGAGGGTCTGGGAATATTACCTTTAGGCGCGGAGCAAAATGGCACTGTATCACTGTAGTAATCTTCTGGGCAGATCAAATGATGTTTCCGGAGCAACTCATTGTCCACACACCATCTGAGGATAGACTTGACTACATAGGAGGAAACCAGGATAAAGGTGTCTCAAGTGAGATGGAAAGAATCTGTACCCACATGTTCTTAATCCTCTGAACACCCTGAACTAGCTAACACAATCCTGTCTCCAAAACCCAGGGTTATATAGGATTTAAGCAACTACTCAGTAAATATTTATCAGCCACATCAAAGAAGCTAACAATTTGGCTGTGCATGGGCATTATTTATTACATTGTTATAGAATAATCTTAAACAAACAGAATTAAGGGAAGGGTAGTAGATTAATTAATTTTAATTCTTCATCTTTCCCTATATACACACAGTTTGCCACGTGACTTTGCAGTCCCTAGTATTAGAGGCTGAATGTACCTCTTCACCCTTGACTTTGGACATGGTCATGTAATGTCCGTTGGCCAATGAGATGTTAACTGGCATTTAAAATGCGCGTGTGGAGTTCTACTGCTGATCTTACCCCACTTGCCTCTTTTTCATTACTATAGAAAGAGTTCCTAGTGGGAGGTCTGCTATTCCTTCACCTTGGATCTCAGCACAAATCCACACAGAGCAAACTTGAGCCCAACCTTCAGCAAGAAGTCATGCTCAGCTAAACTGAAGCAAGCCAAGCCCAGCTACATCCCTCTACCTCCAACTGACCCACAGACACATTAGAGAAAATCCCACTCAATAACATGGGAAGTCGGTGATAATGCTTATGGCTAATAAACCAAAACACAGTAGCAAAGATATATTACTTAGAGGAATCCAGAAGAATTTAAATTAGCAAGTGATTGGATGCTAGAAAAGGTGGAAGCTTTTTATAAGTATTCTAAATTATATGATTAATTTATTACTTGGATTTTTTTTAACTAAGAGGAAATATAAAGATTTAGAGGTTTTCAAAGCTTGTTGCTTGATCCATTAATCGAGATCATCCTAAGATATGGTGCTTTAAATGGGTCTTCTTGTGAGAAGTTCTCTAGAACCAAGGATATATGTGAGACAAGTAAATAATACATGTTTTCCATTTTATGTGAATTTATGAATTTTGAAGTTTGGCCAAATTATTATAATACGGTTTAACTAGGAAAAATCAAAGCACATGATGAAAACCTTCAAATCATGTGTAAAGGTCACATTAAAAAATGCATTGTCTCCTTCTGACACTATTCTTTCCATAGGTGGGTGGATGGATGGATAGATGAATGGACAGACAGATGGACAGATGAATATGGAGAAAGCCCCAAGGATAAAAGGACAACTGATAAAAATAAACACATCATAATCATTACAGAGAGAATCATACTCATTCAAGAATGAGTTGTCTTTACAATTGATGTATGGAACATTATAAGTGCTGCAAGAGACCCCACTAAAAAGGTTTTTTGGGGGGCATCACTGCCCTCTGGTGGGAGTAGGAAGCCCAGCCTTGCTCCTAGAGAGCTGCTGCTGGATTTTAACCGCCAACCCAGTAGGCCGCCATCCCGCACACAACCACTATGCCACCGGGGCTCAGCCAAAAAGATTTCTTAAAAAAAGGAATGTGTTGTCTTTTAATATGATTGAACTACTGAACTATAGGATATGCCATTATATGCCAGTGAAACTGCTAAAAAAAAATGAGTTGTCAATGACTGCTGATCAGTGGAGGTGTGTGTAGTCTGAGAATAGCTCTCCACAAAATACCGATGAATAACAAAAACGCAATGGTCATTTAATATGGAGTGCCATGGCAGACGCCAACATGACTAAGTGACCAAGGTTAACAACACTTGTGCCTCCTGATGTGGTGTGGTGCTCCTGCCAAGGGCAGGTGGCCTCATTACAGAATGCAAGTCCTGGCAAAAACTATGGAGACTAATGACTTCAAAAGAAGGAGACTATAAAAGAGGCAGTACAACTGAATGCCACGATTCTTGGGTAGGACAAGAAAGGAGAAGGGGCATGGTGCAGACAGGAGGTACCATCTGACTGGAACTTGTGCTGTACTGGTTTGAAGGGTTGTATACTGACTATACCGGGCAGGGTCTTTGTGGTGACGACACATCCTGGCTGCAAACTTACTCTCAGAATGTTCGGGAAAAAATCTGAGGGCGCAGACAATGGAGCAAGCACAATAAAGTGTGAGCGGTTAGGGAATTAGGGTGAAGGGAATCCAGTCATTCTTTATGCACACCTGGAGGCAACTTGACGATGTTCAAGCCCTCACGCGTCTGTGCTGCCACCTGGTGCACGGCCAATTCTTCCTCTGCCAGAGCCCGCGCCCGAGCGTGAATGATGTGTCCCTCCAGCATTTCAATCTCCTTCATTTGCTGCTTGTGGAGTTCTCGAATCTGACAGGTGGAGACCAGATATGCAGAAGGATGGCGAGGCCATGTATGAAGACACCCTCAACACACCCCCGAATCAGAATAACCCCATGGAGCACAGAATGACAGTCACTGAATTATAGACGCCATCTGACTTTCCACAGATGTGACAGTCAGACCCACAGAGGGAAAATGACTGAAGCATTAGTCACAATACGGCCAGTAACTGGACCGAGATTGGAACCCTGCCTCCTAACACCTGGTTTTATAATAAAGCTGCTGCTGTCTACATTCTGAGATACAACATGCGCATTGTCACACTGTCGGTGGCAGACCAGGAGGCACTTGCTGCCTGGCTGCAGGATGTGCAGTCAACAGACAGCCCTCAATTCTCCACCCCTTGAAGTTCGCATTGTACTTCAGCTGCTGGAAAGGGCTCCTTTGATCAAGTGCTTCCTCGGATGCCTACGACAGGTAACTGAGTGAAGTCAGGGCACACATAGAGTCAACATGGTCCAGAGAGAGAGCCTGGGCCAGGCAGTCCAAGGTTTCCAGTGCACCCTGCTGCACTGGCTGGGGCTTATGGGGTCTGTGGCATGCGGTTTGACTTCTACTGCCAATTCTGCCTCCCCCAGTCACTCCACAGGAGCTGGTTTCTGAGAAACACCTTGTGCCTCACACTGTCATGCTGTCTGCTTCTAGTGAGCTCAACCTGGATGCCCAACAAACTTCTCCAGATGGATTATGGGTCGACCAGTCAGCCATGTATCTAGTCCATATTATCAAGCAAGAGACAGAGAGTTCAATGAGCCAGGTAATAAAGGACTGTTTCAAGCAGGGGTCCTCAAACTATGGCCCGCGGGCCACATGAGGCCCACTGAGGACATTTATCCCACCTGCCGGGTGTTTTTGCTGCCGCTGCTGTCCTGTTTAGCAGATGACTCATCGCGGAACTGCAGTGAATTTGTTCATAGTGTTTTTTTGGTGTGTGTGTGTGTGTGTGTGTGTTTTAACTATGGTCCAGCCCTCCAACGGCCTGAAGGACAGTGAACTGGTCCCATTTTAAAAGTTTGAGGACCCCTCAAACTGCTGGGATCAAAAGATATCTTGGGCATTTTTTTAGTATATAACTTACCCTTCATAAGAGAAATAGATCAAATACAACCTCTGCTCCCAAGGAGTTTTATATTTTAACCAAAGGGAAACAAGGCAGTGGAACAGTCTTCAAAGTGCTGTGGACAGCAATATGTGTGAGCACACAAGTAAGGTTGGGAAAGGGAGGCTACCTTTTCACAGGGCCAAGAAAGGCTCTCTTTGGGGGCCAGTGGCCCCCACGGGGCAGTTTCTTAAATATAAAGTACCATGCTTTATGTCGTGTGTCTTGTCTTTGGATTTGGCAATAATCCCCATCTCCAGTTCTTCTTTTTTTTTAAAAAAAATCATTGTATTGGGGGTTCTTACAGTCCTTAGAACAATCCGTGCATCCATTGTGTCAGGCGCATATGTATATGCGTTGTCTTCACCTTCTCAACACATACCTGAGCCCTTGGTGTCAGCTCATTTTTTTCTCCCTCTCCCTCTCTCATGAACCCTTGGTAACTTGTAAATTGTTATTATTTTCATCTCTTACACTGATCACTCTCTCCCTTTACCCATGTTACTGTTGCTTGTCCCCCTTGGGGGGCAGTGTTCGCAAGTCCATCATTGTGATCAGTTCCCCATTTCTCCCCTCATCTTCCCACGGCCCTCCGGTTCTCACGACTCCCATCATTGTTCCGGAGGGATTTATCTGTCTTGGATTCTGAGTTGAAAGCTCTTATCCACACCAGT
>PVJH01027005.1:0-29341 GCA_004026705.1 Nesogale talazaci
AATATAAAATTAAAATCACTTTGCTTCAAGATCTTGTACATCTGAAAACCTAAACAGGACTTTTATTATTTTCGCTAACTCCTGGAATCACTTGTCTGGCCTGGTTGATGCTCTAAGAATTCCCACAGTGGAGTCTTTTCCTTGGCTATGTCTGGCTCTCCATAAGCCAGGAGCCCTGACGCTTAGGGAGTCACCTGTTGAACTGTGATTCCAAAGGTGGGCAGTTCAAAACCACCCACCGCTCCTCAGGACAAAGACCGGTCTTTCTAATTCCTGTAACCAGTTGTGTGTCAGGAACCCACGCAGGGCCGCTCTGCGTCAGCATGGAGTGAGACAGCAGGCTCTTCCTTCTCTCCATCCTCTCTGGAGAGGGTGATAGGCATCAGGCCAAAAAAGCAACTTCCAAACCTGAGAAAGGAATTGCCGCTTCCGAGCGGTGACACGATTTGGAATGTTTCCCATGCGGTCGCTGCCACAAGACTGTATACTGCACATGCTTTTTAAGACACTCGTGCCAGGCTCGCGTTTCCTTACATATTCCCCAAATGCTCAGCCTCTAGCCGAGTTGTGAACTCGGGGAGGACGAGACAAGGAGAAGACACGCAACGAACTCACTGCCATTGGGTTGGCTTCCACTCATAGCGCCCCTAGTGGACAGGGTAGACCTGCCCCCATGGGTGTCCCAGACATTGCTCTCCAGAACAGAAGAAAGCCTGGCGCTTCTCCCGCAGACCTGGTGGTTTTGAACTACTGACTTCTGGCGAGCTGCCCAGCGTGTTCCCTCTACCCACCAGCGTTCCTCAAAGACAGTAACTCCAAAGCTCTAAAACCAAACTCACGGCCACTGACTCCTAGCCCCCGACTCCTAGCCATCCGACTGTCCATGTGGGATTCCAGGATGGTGACTCTTGAGAGCCCTAGCACGCCCTCAGAGCAGCTCATGTTTCTGAACTATGGACTTCCTGGTTAGCAGCCGTACGTGTCACCACGAGGCCAGTTAGGGAAGTGGGGGTGGGGGGGGTACATGTAATTTGGGGGTGGGTAGCTGGAGAAAGATCAGCCATCTGTTTATCGGCTTCAGACAGCCTGGCCTCGGGTGAGGAGGAGGAAGAGGAGCCCCGGGCGGGTCTGGGCTTCACTGCTTCTCATTCCAGCCAAGCAGAATCTGGTCCCACGTCCTTTGTGTACAAGGGTGCTCTTCTCTGGTGCATTTCGTTCCTCTAACCAAACCAATGTCGCTTTCAGCGTGGCGACTCATCTCAGTCCACTCTGTCTCCGTGAGTTTGCCAGCACGCGTCTTGGTCCCTCCCTCACGGTTGCCTGCTTTGTGAGCGTGCTTGGCTTCAGCAGCCTGAGCTCTCTGCCAGCCCAGCTCATCCCATACTGCGTTCCTCGCTCCCTTCAACAATGACTGACCTATAAGCCTCCTCCCCATGCTCCCGGCCTGCCTTTTCTGTGATTTGTTTGGTTTCTTTGATTTGGATTTCCTGGAGCTCCATCTTTAAAGTCACAGATCTCAAGAACCTTCATCCCTCTTTCGCTCCCTGTAAGATAATGTAGAGACTGGTTCTTATCTTACAAATCAGAGTATGATCTGCAAGGAAAATATATATACAAAAGAGACAGGCAAAACTTTGGGCACAGGGCCCCCTGCAGTATACATACTCCGGGGGCCCGGAGCTTTTTTTAGGGTCAGGCTCCAATACTTTCCTTGCACGCAGCCTACAACACATGACAGGTTTACGCAGAAGAACAGTTTATAATTCTTTAGGAGTATTTAAAGGAGCATTGACATTTCAACCAACTTATTCGCAGAGGGAGAAATAGGCCTGAGGGAGGGGCTGAGGATGGGAACATGAAGAAACTGATAAATTTGCAGGTGACTGCTTTCAGCAGCTTTTTCCAGGGAACAGGAGGCAAAGTGTCCATTTCGGACGGAGAGACAGGCCAACACCTGCTCCAATCAACTCCCCAGGGTGAGCTGTCAGTATCCTTCCATGGCCTTGAGTCATGAAATGTGGTGTTCCTGTCCCATTTGCCTAAGGAACAAACGCTCTCCCCCCCAAACCCCCATCAGCATCTTTCTTTGGTTCCTCCAGTTTTGCAGGGCAGTGACCAGGCATACCTGACTTGGTCCAACTCCTTTCAACCAGCTGGATCTGAAGGTTCAAGGCCACCTCAGCCTCAGCCTGTTCCTGGGCCTTTCTGCCCCTCCACTTCCTGCTGGAAATACCTGCTAACCCTTCATCAACATCACTGTCCTGCTGCTGTAGAACCCCAATCTTGCATCCCCACCTCAATGGTGGTGATTCTGGCCATGGTACCCTCTGAGCCTCTGCTCACACTCCATTTCTGTCTCTGAGCCTCAGCATAGCAGCCACTTCTCCGTAAAGAACTGCTCTTGTCCAGGCTCCTCTGCTACAGCTGATTGACAAGAGATAGAAACATGATCTAAAGTCATTGGCTTCTTTATGACGAAAAACCCATGACTTGAGAACTCCACATGGGAGACGGAGACCAAGATAAATTGATAGTGAGCCATGGGTCAACAAGCCCGGTGAGGGGGGTGGGTGAAAGGTTAGAGACCTCGTGAGTCTGGTCTGTGCAGAAGAGAATAGAGCTTGCTACTGCAGAAGGATGGAGAAATGCAAGAACCATGTAGCGCTTGACAACCAGAAAAAATAGTCTTGGTTCAAGTCCAGTTCTCATGTTCCCATTCTCCAGGCATATGTGAGGTGCCTTGCAGACATGCGCGTGAACACACATGCACAGCAGAAGTAAAATTTTGTCATAGCCATTTAAAATATTTATGATGACATGTGCATATTCTCTGTCTAGAGATCTCAAGGAGCAGCACAATAAAGCTGGGGAGCACTCTCCATACAAAATATATGTCGCCTTGGCTGGGCCATGATTCTCACTGTGTCCAAAGTTCTATACCGATGCAACTTGGTATTTAAGGTAATGATGGAATCATCCCCTCTGATGTAGTCTGATGACCTTCAGTTATAAGGGGATTAAGGTGGGATGTTTGCTAAGGACATAGCTGATCTGGTGTAAGAGGATTTTTCTGGGGGGTTCAGAAGAACTGCCTCTCTTTTTATCTATCATACACAAGATAAAGGAAGAGAAGTAAGGAGGGCAAGGGAGAGGGCCCTCATTACCACCCAGAAAGAAGATCCATGAACAGGGTACTGCTGTCTCTGGACCTGGGATTCCTGCCTTGAGCAGCCCCTAGACTCCAGGGAAGATCCAGACCGAGATACATGCTGAGTCCCCCACAGACAGTGAAGGAGGCAAAGACTTTCCTCCAGAACCCACAGAGAAAGCCTTCCCTGAGAGCTGGAGACCTGAATTCAGACTTCTGACCTCCTGTGGTGGTCATGAACTTGATGGCAATTTCATGATTGGGAGTCTAGGGGTGGAGTCTAGCCTGCCAATCTGGAGATAGCCAATGAGACCTCTGTGTGGGATGGCTCCCTCCTGAGAATTCTGGGAAGTCTCAAGGTATTTCCCAATTGGAGAAGAGAGACTTGACCCACTCTCTCCTGGAGACGAACTACTGACAAGATGAGATGACAGCATGCTGATTGATCCTGATTCCTGGAGAATGGAGGAGCCAGAGAAGAGGCCACATGGGCTTGCCCCGAGAGATCCAAGCCTCTGGGGCTGGAGAAGCCACATGGAGACTCCTGCCCGTGCTGAGATGCTTGGGAGGCCACCGGGAGACCCCTGCAAGCGCTGAGATGCTTCTATTGTCACCAGACACATAATACTCTGCAGCCACTCACCTACAATTGTCCTGGTGTCATTGCACGTGCTTCGTGAGTCAGAAGGAGACTTTATAGACTGGTGTCGGACATTTGAGCTAATGTCAGACTTAAGACTTTGGACTGGACTGGGTCGGCATGCTTTCTCAGTGTTCCAGTCCTCTTGTATATAAACCTTTCCCTTATATCTATTTTCGTGTTCATGAATTTGTTTCTCTAGTCTACCCGGACTAACACATCTCCTAAACTACAAGAGAATAAATTTGTATTTGGTAAAGCCATCCACTTTCGGTATTTCTGTTATGGCAGCACCAAGACGTAGTCGATCACTGCCATGGCTGGAATCCCTAATGCAGTGCCAGGTAACATTGGGTGCCAGAGCAGTCCACACAGAGCAGCCTCAGATGGACACTGCTGGCCTCTTTACTCCTATTTCCTTTCTCTTTCTTTCTACCCCTTCACCCTCTTACTTAGCCTTGGAAGGACAGCCAGGAGGCTCCTTAGAAGTGAAGGCGATGGGACTTTGTCTTGTGTAATTTGGCCATGTTATCAGGAGAGACCAGTCCTTGGCGAAGAGCCCTGTGCTTGGTAAAGGTGGAGGACGACCCTCAACAAAGGGGATTGGTGCAGTGCCTGCAACCATGGGCTCCATTCGAACAATTGTCAGGGCGGTGTGGGATGGTGCAGTATTTTGTTCTGTCATTCTTAGGGGCACCGTGAGCCGGGACTGAGTCAAGGGCACTTAACCTAATCACTAGATGCCGACTCTCCCAACCCTGGCATCAACCAGAGGGCAGTGGGTTTGGTTTTAGGAGTATGGGGACCCGTTCTTCTCAAACCCTCGTCCACACTGAAGCTCACCGTCATCAAGTCCATTCTGACTCACAGAAACCCTCTATGGACCCTCTCAGAACTGCCCCTGGGGACTTCTGAGCCCATCACGCTACAGAAACAGAAAGCCTCATCTTTCTCTCGTGGAGCAAGTGGAAGGAGAAAACCCTCGAAGAAGTCGCAGGTGTCAAGACGCCTGATGAGGGTCATAGTTAGGGCGTGAGCGCGCTTTCGTGGGATCCCGGAGCTCTGTTCTTTTTTTAGCACTGACACTGAGCGCACGCGCACCGTCTGTTTGCGGTGACTGTGTTATGATTGATCACATCGACCATGAAGCCCTTTGAAGAAAAGGGCCAGCATAAGCATTGTGCTCACGCTCTCCCAAGTTTCAAGGTCAGTGAGTGACCGCCTTGCTGTTATTGGCAATGCTCGCACAGTTGCTACGGAGTGCAGCGCTGATTGTGCCGTTAAAATGCTGTACACGTTCACGGTGGGGTAAGTTATTTGACTTTTCGTCATTTTCCAACTTGGGAACACAATTCGGTTCCCAGGATCTATTAATCTGCGAGAAAAATGGAAACAATATCTATAATAGCCACCCCCTTGGAAGGGAAGGGCCTGCTTCTGGGCCTGCTTTGCTTATTGTATGGTATGGGGAGTAAGGACTGTTTCACACCGAATAAAGGAACATGTTGTTGTTGTCATTGTTGTTGCCAGGGTCCAATACCTATAACAGGAGATTAGTCTCTTTCATGTGTCCCAACCTAGCTCATCTCTGGACTGGGCAGTTTTCTAAGGACACAGAAAAGGAGAAATGGTAACTGTGGCCCTCACAGGTCAATGGCAGGTGAGTTGTGTTTTTCTTCAGCCTGGAGTTTCCTCCACAACCAGGGATTGAGCAGGTTGGAGTCTGGAGCAGTTCCTGTGAGAATGACCCTATCGAGAACGTTTGCCTTTAACGTCTCTCACCGTGCGGCCTGCCTGCAGGACCTTCCCTTCTGAATGGCCCTTCTGGAAATCTTGACCACAGGTCACCATCCTGCATTTGCCTTGAATGACTGGGTGACAGAGAGCTGAGACAGACTTATGGGTAGAGTTAAGAGAGAGAGTTAAGGACAGACACCTCTGCCCTTGATAAAGAGCCTGATGGTGCAGATCACTCTTTTTTTGGGGGGGGTTGGGGGGGGATGGGCCAGGCATCACTGCTCTCGGGTGGTGGGAGTAGGAGGCCCAGCCCCACTGCTGGAATTGAACCTCCGTCCCAGTGGGCCGCAGTCCCGCCCACCGGGGCTCAGCCCGCAGATCACTCTTAAAGATGGTGTTAGGCTGGGCTGACTAGCAAAACAAATCTAGAGACACGCGTGTATATGTAAGAAAGAGCTTTATAAGTGATTTATTTAATAAAAAAAAAAGAGGGAGAAAGAAGAGCTTATACCAAGGGCTCAAGTAGAAAATATTTGGAAATGAAGATGGCAACATGTGTACAAATATTCTTGATACAGATGATGTATTGAATGAGATAAGAGCTGTAAGAGTCCCCAATAAAATCATTGAAAAAAAATAAAATAAAAAGAATTTACCATAAAAAAGAAAGAGCCGGGGCTGAGCCCCGGTGGTGTAGTGGTTGAGTGCGGGACTGCGGCTCACGGGCTTAGCGGTTCAAATCCAGCAGCAGCTCTCCGGGAGCAAGGCTGGGTAGCTCCCACAACCACCAGAGGGCAATGATGCCCCCCCAAAAGAAAGAGCTTTGTATCAAGAAGTAATTATATGTAAAACAAACATGCCAACCCAGTTCCAGATGAAGTCCATTAAGTCTGATATTAGTCCTTAAGAACAATACTAATGTGTAAATCCCTCTTGAGACTCACAAAATCCCAGGCAATGATGCAGAATAAAGAAGGTCACAGGCTCAGGCCGGTAGGTGGAAAATCTTGTGGATCCAATAATGGTGGCTGCCTCAAAAGGGCTTGCAGGCTTTAGAGTGACTCAACGGCAGGAAGGTGAAGCCAGAGAGAGAGAGAGAGAGAGAGAGAGAGAGAGGCAGTTCCCAGGACCCTCCTTAGGAGAAGCCCCTGCCCACTAGGAGGCACCACCAGGCTGTGACGTGATTGACAGGCTAAATTCCACCCCTTTGAGTTGGCATGCAATTACGTAACTAACACATCAGAGAATTCAAATTCTGGATGTGGTCTGGGCAGAGGCAATCTTCCCATTCAGTGAGGCCTTACGTCTTTGTCCCCTTTCCGGGGTGGATGATTCTGTTACCTGTGACTCCTCATAGGTCTTCCTTTGGCTTGAGAACTAAGTTAGTTAGGCGGAGATCTCATGAATCCACTAACATTAGAAGTGGAAGTGGCAGTCACTGATCTGTGTCAATGTCATCACTGGGAGTGTAGGGGTGGAGTCTCGCCTGTCAATCTGGAGATAGCCCATGAGGCCTCTGTGTGGGTATGGCTCTCTCCTGAGAATTCTGGGAAATCTCACAGTATTTCCCAATTGTAGGAGAGACTTGACTCAGTCTCTTGGAGAGAGTTGACTGACAAGACAACAAGGCAGCATGATATAGACCCTGAGTCCTGGAGACTGGAGAAGTTGGAGGAGAAGCCACATGGGCTTATCCTGATGGAACCAAACCTCTGGGGTTGGAAAAGCCACATGGAGACTCCTAACAGTGCTGAGATGCTTGGGAGGCATGGGGAGACCCCTACCAATGCTGAGATGCTTCCAGCATCACTGAATACTGCTGATGAACCCTGAGCCCTGGAAATGAGAAGCCAAGGGGAGACCTCTGCCACCACCGGGATGCTTCTACTGCTGCTGGATACTCAAGACTCTGCACCCACTGGCCTGTGATTGTTCTGGTGTCATTGCACATGATTTGGAAGGTTATAGACTGGTATCAGACATATGGGCTAATATCAGACTTACGATCTTGGACTGGACTGGATTGAGTTGGAACGCTTTCTCAATGTTCCATTCCTCTTGTATATAAACCTTTCCCTTACATCCATATGTGTTTTTATGAATTTGTTTCTCTAGTCTACCCAGACTAACACAAAGATCATTGGATCCAATTCTTTCAGAAAGTTGAGTTCGAAAATTGAGGCTAACAGGAGGCTCGGCCATGGCAATGAGACCATGAACAAGAGTTTCATGCCTTGTGTTACAGATCTTTGCCTTTTCCTCAACTCGACACTATCCCAAAACATTTATTTTCTATTCCATATGTCTTCCAGTGCTGCAGTCCTTACTTCTCCTCAGGCATCAAAGGAGGAACACAGATGAACAAGAATGTGCTTTATCTTTTCAGAAGTCACTGAAGTTTCAGGATGTGGCTGTGACATTTTCAGAGGAGGAGTGGACTCAGCTGGTCTCTGCTCAAAGGACCCTCTACAGAGAAGTAATGCTGGAGACCTAGAGGATTGTGTGTCTTTGGGTAAGCAGACTGTCTGTAGTGATTCCATGTCTGCCTTTCTTTCCTTTCCTGGAAGCATTCGGCCCTTCTGAGAGGGGCAGGGGTGCACATCTTTGGCTAGATCCCCAGGAAAGCCACAAGAAGGGTTGGTGGGTTTGTTTGATTTGGGCTGTTTGTGTTTAATCAAAGCCGATAGTTCTGGGATTTAGTAGGTGTCTCAAGGAGCTACTCTGAAAATGAATTTACTTATAGCGTCGCTATGAGTCAGTATTAACTGATGGCAATGGGTTTGGCCTCCAGTTTTGTTTAGCAATCTTATAATAAAATTCTTCGACTTATATGAGAGGTAAAAATGCATAGCTGTCTATTTAAAAAGCCAGACTTTAAAGTCTCCTCAGAAGAATAAAAGAGAGAGAGATGATGTGCAGATTTTTATCGTAAAAGGAGCCACCAGATTGTTTTTTAAATGAGAAGCCTGAGATGATTCCAGACTCCTGACTTGACTGTAAATGAATCAGAACAGCAGCAAACAGAACAAGATGCTTGGAAGGAAGGCATGAGGAAGAATGCTCAGTTCCATTCACAGAAGTTCCTAAAGCCAAGGGCAAAAAAGTAAGCTAAAATAGTAAAAACACACCTATAATTTGAGTAAAAGCTCACCTTGCCTCGTGGGGATGCCCTAAGCCACAGAAGAGTGGCTTTTCTGATCTTGCTGGCATTTATAGGGTAAGTGAAGGTTAAGCTGACCGTCTGTTTTAAGGTAAAAGAAAACTTGTATTATGTAAAACTGGAATTGGGCAGCCTTCAGGAAATTATCTGAGGGAAAATTAGACTCACGTTTATCTTAGCCTTGCTTAACATTAAGAAAAAAAATGGAAACAATATAAAACCCCAAAGCCATTGTGTTGATTCTGAGTCCCAGTGACTTGTACCGGGTTTCCAAGAATTTTTAATTTGCTATTGGATCAGTCCTTGGAGTGGGTGATGGGTTTGAAGCACCAAATTGTTCTTAGCAATCTGGCACTTGCCGGACGTCATCACCAGGGCTTCATGGAACCCAATCTGATCATAGAGGTGTAGGTAAATATACTATTGTGTATTCACAATAGACTGGAGTATAATATGGGCTTTGATAATGATTATACTTATAGGGTTAGAAAGACATTAATGATGGCTTGACTAGTGAATGGTAAAAGCAAGCTGCAAATGTTTAGAGCTTGAGTCCATTTACAAAAACAGTGGAACATGCACGTGTGTATCTATATGTAATGAAAAATCTGGACGGGTCAACACCAAACTAGTACCAGTCATTATCTTTGACTAGTAGACTTGCAGGTGATGTTTTTTCTTAAAAACATCTGTAAGATCATGTAGAGACCAGCTCTTATCTTACAAATCAAATGGGTTCAAGAGGGTATGATCTACAAGGAGGAAATGTATATACAAAAGGGTTCACCAAAAGGCACAGAGTACCCTGCAGTAGACGATCCAGGGCTGCAAACTTTATTCGAGGCAGGCGTAATTACATTCCCTGCCTGTAGCCTGCAACACATGACCAGATTACACAAAGGGACAGTTCACAATTCTTTAAAGGGCTACAAAGAAGCTTAAGAACATCAGTCAATCATTCATGGGTGGGAGGGGACGGTAAGGTTGGGAACATGTTATAACTGAGAGGTTTGCAGACTGCGCTCTCCTGCAGCTTTCCTTGGGAAACAGGAGACAAGTGTCCAATGATCTCAGGCCAGCCTGTCTCTGCTTCCTCAGTTCCCTTGACTGAGCCATCAGCATTCTCCCATGGGCCATGAACCACGGAAAGTGTTGGTCCCGTCCCATTTGCCTAATAAACAAACAACTATTCCCCCCACAATAATTGGGTTAGGCTGAATTGACTAGAGAAACAAATTCATTGACACTTATATATGTGTAAAAAAGAGCTTTATATCAAGGAGTAATTCTAATCAAGAAAACATCCCAGGGGCTGAGCCCCAGTGGCGTAGTGGTTGAGTGCGGGACTGCGGCCCACTGGGTTGGTGGTTCAAATCCAGCAGCAGCTCTCCAGGAGCAAGGCTGGGCCTCCTACTCCCACAGAGGGCAGTGATGCCCCCCCAAAAAAATTTTTTTAAAGAAAACATGTGAGCCAAGCCAAATCAAGTGCATAAGTCTGATAAAGGCCATAAATCCCTCTGTAGACTCATGCAGCTATCTGCAGTGCTGGAGAATGCAGGAAGATCACAGGCCGGGGGTGCAAAGTCTGGAGGATCCAATGGCCGTGGAAGCATCTCAGCGCTGTTGTGGGTCTCCATTGTGACTCCTCCAGCTTTCTGAGTGTGGCTCTTCGACAGGAAGGTGAAGCAGAGAGAGGGACTCTCGCAGGTCTCAGCAAGTCTCTGCATGGCTTGCCAACAGGAAGGTGAAGGCCAACAGAGAGAGAGAGAGAGAGGAAGTTCCCAGCATCCGCATGAGAAGCCCACACCCACAAGGCGGCATCACCATGCTGTGACCTGATTGACAGGCGAGACTCCCCACTATACACTTTTCAAGTTGATATGAAATTATGTAACTACCACAATGTGGTGGGCATGTGCTTATGTTAATCTCATGGTGAAGATGTAGGGGCAGAGTCTGGCCTGTTAATCTGGAGATAGCCATTGAGTAGCTGATGAGGCCTTTGTGTGGGCATGACTTTCTCCTGAGACTTCTGGGAAATCTCACGATATTTCCCTGATGGAGATGAGAAGCTATCTCCCCGGTTGTTGGGAGTTAGTCTCCGAAACAACGAACTACGGAGAAGACAAGATGGCAGCGTCCGAGGAGCTGGAGGAGCCAGAGGAGAGGCCACACGGCCTTGCCCTGATGGAACCAGACCTCTGACGCTGGAGAAGCCACTTGGAGAGCCCTACCATCCCTGAGTTGTTTCTACCACCACTGGATGCTATTGATGGACCCTGGGCCCTGGAAGCGAGAAGCCATGGGGAGACCCCTGCCAGAGCCAGAACTCTGCACCCACTGACCTGTGTCTTCATGAGTTGTTAGGAGACTTTATAGACTGGTATCGACTTTTGACTTCGCACTGGACTCGGTTGGGATGCTTTCTTAAGGTCCCATTCCTCTTATATATAAACCGTACCCTTATATCCATATGCATGTCTATGAATTTGTTTCTCTAGTCTACCCAGACTAATACACACAAGCATCTACAAAAGAAAGGAATATTTTAAAAAATGGAATATTTTCTAATATAATTGACCCTTAAGCAATATGGGTTTGAACTACACAAGCCCACTGATACTCAGATTTTTCAAAAAAAAATGTGTGAGATGCCCATCAACTCCATGTCAGTATCCAAAAAGGGACATGTGGAAGTAAAAAGGGGTCCCGCGAGGTGCTCACTTAGTTGACATGGCGCTTAGCACAACACTGTAAAGCTGGACTCATTTCCATGGGAGCCAGAGGGAGTGGCTTCCAGTTCTGCTGGACGTTTTCCCAGGGAGCAGAGGGAAGCCTTGCCATTCCATGAAGGAGCGGCACTGCCTTCTCTGTACCATAGGTGGAGGTCTGAAAAAGTGGAGGTCCACCCTTTGAAGATAAAGGAAGCCCACGTCCAGACTAATGTTAAAGAAAATGAAAAGGAAGTCCTGAAACTGTCCATGCTGACTCATAGCAAGGCCCTGTGGACGTCTGAGCTTGTAACTCTGGCACGAAAACCCAGCTCAGCCTTCCTCCTGTGGAGCTGCTGGAGGTTTGAGCTGCCGGCCATGTGGATCGCAGCCCAATGTGTAACCTCTTCATCAGCAGGAGTGAAAATCCGGCACTTTTCCAAAATACTTTAACTTGAACAGAAACTGCGGTTGTGCAGTATATGCACATACAAAATATGTGTTAATCGACTGTATATGCAATGGGAAAATAGCTGCATTTGGGGGGATTCGAAAGTTATAGGTGAAATTCTGACTGTGCAGGGGGCAGTGCCTTAGCCTATTGTTCAAGGGTCAATGGTACGATGAAAACTAAAGAAGGTGCATAAGCAAATGTGATGAAGAAAGCTGATAGTGCCTGGCTATCAAAAGATGTAGTGTTTGGGGTCTTAAAGGCTTGAAGGTAAACAAGCGGCCATCTATGTTGGAAACAACAAATCCCATATGGAAGAAGCATACCAGCCTGTGTGATCATGAGGTGTTGATAGGATCAGGTATCAGGCTTCAAAGAGCAAAAAAATCATATCATTGTGAATGAGAGGGAGTGCAGAGTGGAGACCCAAAGCCCATTTGTAGGCAACTGGGCATCCCCTTACAGAAGGGCCATAGGGAGGAGATGAGCCAATCCGGGTGCAGTGTAGCACTGATGAAACAGACAACTATCCTTTAGTTCCTGAATGCTTCCTCCCCCCACTACCATGATCCCAATTCTACCTTATAAATCCAGCTAGAGCATGTGCACTGGTACAGATCAGAGCTGGAAACACAGGGAATCCAGGACAGACAAACTCCTCAGGACCAATAATGAGAGTAGCAATACCAGAGGGTAAGGGAAAGGGGAGGGAGAAAGGAAGAACTGATCACAAGGATCTACATAAAGCTCTTTCCCAGGGCAACAGACAACAGAAAAGTAGGTGAAGGGAGATGTTGGACAGTGTAAGACATGACATAATAATAATTTATAAATTATCAATGGTTTGTGAGGAAGGGAGAGTCAGGAGGGAGGGGTTAGAAATGAAAAGCTCAAGTAGAAAGAAAAGGTTTGGGGAATGATGATGGCAACAAATGTACAAATGTGCTTGACACATGGGTCGAGGTATGGATTGTGATAAGAGTTGTTCAAACCCCCAGTAAAATGATTTTTAAAAAAAACTATAAAGAGAACAAGAAAGCACGTTTTTAAACACGTAGGAGACAAACAGCGAGTTTCGTATGGTAGTTACCTCATGGAAGAAAGAGAGAGTCAGAAAGGGCGGGCCTCCAATCTTAATGTGTTGTGTGATGGGTTCTTAGTTTTTTCCTTTGATATTTATATGTTCTGTAGTCCTTAAATATTTCAGATCCAGGCCAAGCCCCGGTGGCCTAGTGGTTGTGTGCGGGACTGCAGCCCACAGGGTGGACCGTTCAAATCCAGCAACAGCTCTTCAGGAGCAAGGCTTCCTACTCCCACCAGGGGGCAGTGATGCCACACAAAAAAAGAAAAGAAAAGAAAAAGAGGAGCTGATACCAAGGGCCCAAGTAGAAATATTTCAGATCCATATTGATTTCGATTCACAACCCTCTTACAAGGCCCTCTAACATGGTTGCGCATCTGCTTGCAAGCCGGCACTTCATCCTTCTCCCAGATTCGAACCAGATGGTGGATTCGAATCAGAACATTTCTGGTGAATAGCTGAATGTTGTAACCAGTCTGCCATCAGGACTCCTTAAATACTTCATAAGATACTAGTTTAGTATTTAGATACTAGTTTATTCATAAGATAAAAGTTACTAGTTTAGGGCTTGTCTTTTTGTTTTGTTTTGTTTTGTTTTTAAGCTGAGGGCCTCATATGTTTGTCTTTTAAAGAAATTCTAAAACAGAGCAACTTGGTCCGTGATGTTCTCAGATATAAGTGTTTCATTTCATCTATCTTTCTAAAATGCTTCTGGTTTGATTTGCAGTTATATTAAACTCAATACGATTATCCTGAAGGAAAACAAATGAGTGAAACTGTGTTGTTTAAATTTCAAAGGCTACAGAAGAAAATGAGGTGGCTTCCTGGTGCTGTCCTGCATGCAGATTTTTTCCATAGGCCTTTAAACCAAGACCTTGCCCTCAATGCAAAGAACAGCTACTTCCACTTGGGGGCAGTTCCCAGGAATAAGTGGACACATCCATTAAAATTAATTTAGATTTTCTGGAAAGTCATTCCTGACTCCCATTGCTAATTCTAAAAATTAAGCATATGCTTTCTGGATTATCACCTTTCCTCCCCAAAAAGTAAGGAACTGGTATTAGCCTTGAGATGGCTATGAATTTTTATCCCCAAAGGCATTTCTTATTTTATTCTTTGTAAATAGGACTTCTGGTTCCTAACGTGGATGTGATTTTCCAGTTGGAAAGTGGTGAAGCACCATGGACACTTGATTTTCAGGGAACGGAAGAGAAAGAAGACCCAGAATGTACTGCTCCAGGTAATTGTGAAGTGGACAGATGGGCCTGAGCCAGACAGCTCACTCAGGAAAATTTAGGGCTGTGGAGATGGTCATTGCTATATTGGGCTTTTGCTTGGAAAACTCATCCCAAGATATTCACATGAGTATCTTTCATCAAACCTTTCTCTAATGCACTGCCTTCCCAGGGAGGTCTTTTCTGATCATGCGGTGTAAAACTGAACTTTCTCTATCCTTTCCTGCTTTTCCCAGACCTGCACTACCCCTTTCTTTCCAGCGCCAGTTTTTTTTTTTCAGTTTTTATTTTTACTTCTTCATCTATTGGCTACCTCCTAGTTAAAATAAATACTCCGTTAGCGATATTTTGGTTTAGGATATTTGCTGTTATGACCTCAACTCTTAGAGCGGGATCTGGGATAGCACATACTCTGATATTTGTCTAACAGATGAATATGTGGAGCTGTGCATAAGAGGGCCCTCCCTGCTTTTGTGAATTTGTTTGGGTTGGGGTTGAGGAGGGAAAGGGTCAAGATGGATCTTTAATTCAACTCCAATAACACTTCCTCATCTGCCCTGCTTACCCTTTCCCTATCTCCTTTCTCTTCCTTCTCACCATCACTCAGTTTCATGACTGCTCACTTTCTCGGATGCTAGTCTACCTCCCGGGTAGCCTTGTTGACATGCCTAGCTACTCACTCATCGGTCCTAACTAAAAAGTGAGCAGTTCAAACTAGATACGGTCTCTGCCCCTATCAGGAGCCGAAGAAACTCACTGGGCAATTCTCCTATGGGGTCCCTGTGAGTTGGAGATGATTCAATAGCTGTGTCTTTAGTTTGGTTCGGTTGGTCTCTATCCCTGCTTATTTTCTGCAGTTTATCTTCATTGGGACATAACTGTGCATCCTATGTGCTTTCCTTTCCCCGAAACCGTGTTATCATGGTTGTTTACATGGTAAACTTATTTTCTGTCAGATCTCAGGTTAAATGTCATCTCTTGGGGACCGTTTCTGAGGGTCCCCTCTCAGGAAGCTCACCACTCTGCCGTTCAGTACTTTTTTCTCAATGTGCCTACTCACCATCTAGTTTATTTTATTTATTCTTTGTCTTCCCTAATAGAATATAAGCATCATGAGAGGGTGATGTATGCCTTATTGGCACTAAGTGGGTACTTAGTAATATTTGGTGAATGACTCATTGAAATGTGTTTAAGGGGATAGTCGTCCATCTTCCTCTTCTAGTCTCTATTAATCCCTTTTCCCCCGCCATTTCCTTTCTTTTTTTTTTTTGTGGACATCACTGCCCTCTGGTGATTGTGGGAGCTACCCAGCGCTGCTCCTTAGAGCTGCTGTTGGATTTGAACCGCCAAGCCCACAGGCTGCAGTCCCGCACTCAACCACTTATGCCACCGGGGCTCCACCCTCCCCTGCCATTTTCAACTTCTTCTTGTTCATTTTGCTTTGGGCGCTACCAATGAGCTAGTAATATTGTCTATTTGCTCTTTTCATACCATAGGTAGTTATCTTTTTCACTGGCACTCAACACCACTCATCCCTGCCGTTTCTCTTCGTTTTAGGTCAGGAGGCGAGATCTCAGAACCAGGACTCAGCGCAAAGATGGAATGGATCTAAAAATTCCAAGTCACCAAAGGCTTCAATGGAAGTGATCAGTAAAAATGGTACCCTTGGTTGTGTACTTGGACTTGATAAACTTTTGGGCAGATCGGAGAGAAAGAAAATTCTCCCAAGGAGTCTTTGAGGATGAACTTCTCTCCCAAGGGGAAAAGTACAAGGCCTCTAGAGAAAGTCGACAGTATAGGGAGACACTTCGAACGCAGCCTCTGTAGGAAGACCTTTCACCATCGCCAATCCCTCAACCACCATCCGAAGACTTCTACGTGAGAGAAGGCCCAGGACTGTCAAGGCGAGGAAGCCTTCAGCGTCAGGAGCGACCTTCATAAACATCCCATCTCTCACAGGAAAGAGAGCCCTTCTGAGTGTGAAAAGTATCGGAAAGCTGTCTGTGACCCACTGACCCTTAAGGAAAATCAACGAACTCACGACGATAAGAAAGTCTTTCAGTGTCGTGAATGTGGGAAAGCCTTCTCCATCCACTTTTCTTGCGCTCGCCACCAGAGGATTCACACTGGAGAAAGACCTTTCCCGTGTACAGAATGTGGGAAAGCCTTTCGAGAGAAAGCAGTGCTTGGCCGCCATCAGCTTACTCATGTTGGAGAGCGGCCCTTCCAGTGCAGAGCGTGTGGAAAGGGTCTGTCCAACCGCTCCTCCCTCATTCGCCACTGGCGAGCACACACTGGAGCGAGCCCTTTTGAATGCGAGGCGTGTGGGAAAGTTTTCTTTGATCGTTCATGCCTCACGCAGCCTCAGAAAATTCACAGGGAAAAGCCTCCCAAGTGCACCGAGTGTGAAAAAGGCTTTATCCAGAAAAGGCTGCTGCTCCTCCACCAGAGAGTTCACACTGGAGAAAAGCCCTATAAATGCAGTCTGTGTGGGAAAGCGTTCAGTTGCAAGCCCTCTATCGTCTTACATCAGCGACACCATGCCAATCGGGCTTTGGACTAGCATTGCTCAGCCAAATTAGGGACACCTTACATAATCAATAGAGATGCGTGCAAGATGGTGGTGATTTATTTTGCATTCTGCCTTGTCCTCTAATGGCTGCTGTGACAGCAATACCATCAGTAGGCATTATTAACAAATAGATATTTATTTTCTTACAGTTTAGGCAGCTATACGTCTTAAACTTAGGATGCCAGCTCTGGTGGCACTGTCCAGGAAGTGTTGGACTGACAAGTGTAAGGTTGAAAGTTCAAACTAACCAGCTGCCCTGTGGAGAGGGATGAGGCTGTCTGTTCCTGTAGAGATTTACAGGAGAGTCACTCACTGTGAGACTCTCACAGTGTTGAGACGGTGGATCGTTGTAGTTCTAGGACAGGGATCCTCAAAATTTACCAGACTATAGTTGAAAAAAAAACAAGTATGAACAAATTTACTGCAGGTCCTGGATGAGCAGGCTGCTAAGCAGGACAGGCAACACAGCAAAAACACCCAGTGGGCCAGATAAATGTCCTGGGTGGGCCACATGTGGCCCGCGGGCCATAGTTTGAGGATCCCTATTCTAGGGGATGGTATGCTCTGGAGGAAATTGGCTCTGGAGGAAGTTCCTTCTCTCTTTAGCTTCTGGTTCCTGGTTCCTTGGAGACCTCTAAGTATCTTGGCATTTGGCTTCCTTCGACTGTATTTTATAAGAGATTGATTCAAGGCACACCCTATCCTAATTTTATCTCATTAACATAAAAGAGACAACCCAGCCCCAAAAGGACTTTTACCACAGGTATAGAGGTGAGGATTAACAGTATATTCCTTGGGGGGGTACAATTTCAAATCCATAACAAGTACCTTCCAAATACAGCTTATTTTCCATTCACCTCCAATAAATAGTCTTAACAGACCATGCCATGGACTTCCCCTTAGATAGCTCAGATTTTAGATCCTCCTTCTGACCCAATTGGACCCAGTTAATCAAATAGCTTTGTGGGAATTTTAAGGTGTCCTCTGATGCCATTTTCTTTCAGTGCTATCTTGACCAAAGCAGCTGCTTAAGCCCACTCTCTAACCCTTCCCTTTTCAGGCCTTTACACTTCTGGGTCACTTTTGATCCATCTTAATTGTCCTGGAATCCAACAATTAGGGGTAGCTCTGTGTTCCCTGAGCCTACAGAATCATTAAACATGGTCAATTCCTAGAAAGCATGTACACCCTAATCCACCCACACCCCTTGCCTTTTTTTATTCTGTCTCCTCCATTTTAAGTTGAATATCTTGTCTCCAGATGCAAGTCCTTATGGGCCGTGCATCATGGCACAATGTGCCTCTTGTCACTGCAAACAGTGAATATAATAAGTTAATTGACTGTGTGTGTGTGTGTGTGTGTGAGTGGCATCACTGCCCTCAGCAAACCAGTTGACTTTTTATGGCCTCATGGACTCTCCTCTTTTCTGTGTCACATCTGACTTTAGCTCTCAAATATATTGGACCCCAAGGTAGGTATTTAGTGCATACACACACACACACACACACACACACACACACACACACACGGAGCCCTAGCGGCATTATGGGTTAAGCATTGGGATGTTGACTAAAAGGTTGGAGGCTCAAATTCACCAGCTACTCCTCAGGAGAAAGAATATCTACTTCAGTGAAAATCTTCGGGCTGAGCCCCAGTGGCATAGTGGTTGTGCGCGGGACTGCGGCCCACTGGGACGGAGGTTCAATTCCAGCAGTGGGGCTGGGCCTCCTACTCCCACCGCTGGAGAGCAGTGATGCCCCCCCCCCAAATCTACAACCTCGGCTGAGCCCCGGTGGTCTAGTGGTTGTGTGTGGCCCACAGGATTGATGGTTCAAATCCAGCAGCAGCTCTCCAGGAGCAAGGCTGGGCTTTCTACTCCCACCAGGGCAGTGATGCCACACACACACACACACAAAGAAGAAAATCTACAACCTCAGAATCCCTATGTAGGATGTGTGTGTGTGTGTGTGTGTGTGTGTGTCCTCCTCTTGGGTGCCAGTTCTGACTCATGGCAGCCCCATAGGCAACAAAACAAACACATTCCAGTAGCCCTGTCCTGCACCATCTTCACCATTGTTCTTGTTTTGTTTTGTTTGTTTGGGGGGAGCATCGCTGCCCTCTGGTGGTGGGAGTAGGAGGCCCAGTCTTTGCTCCTATGGAGCTAGTGCTGGAATTGAACCTCCACCCCAGTTCACAGTTGTTCTTATGTGGTTGCAACCACAGTGTCATTCCATCCTGTGGAGGGTCACGTCCGTTTCTGATGCCCCTCGATGCCACCAAGCATGATGTCCTTTTCCAGGTGCTGGTCCCCCTTGATAACATAGCCAAAGAACTTGAGACAAAATCTCCCCATCCTTGCCTTGAAGGGACATTCCGGTTGAACTTCTTTCAAGACAGATGTTTGCTCTTTTGGAAGCCCATGGTACTGTCCATATTCCTCACCAGCGCCATTCCGACGTGTCAGTTCTTCAGTCTTCCCTTACCAATGTCCAACTTTCACATGAGCATGAGGAGAATGAGAAGACCGTGGTTTGGGGAAGTTGCCCCTTAGTCCTCACAGTCCCACCCTTGCTCTTCAGCACCTTAAAGAGGTCTGTGCAGCAGATTTACTCAAAGCAGTGCATCACTGGATCTCCTGACTGCTGCCTCCATGAGCGTTGATTGTGAAATCAAGGTGGAATCCTTGACAGCTGCCTTCTTTCCCCTATTTATCATGCTACTTATTGGTCCAGTTGTGAGGATTCTGGCCCTCTTTACCTTGAGTGGTAACCTATGGTTACCTTGATCTTCATCAGCCAGGGTTTCAAGTTCTTACTTGTGAGTGTATTTCAGCCCCAGGGGCTCATTTTCTGACACGCTATCTGAAAATGTCCTGCTACCTTTCCTGAGTTTTGCAGTATCTGATCAAGTTTTGATGCTATCCATAAGGATTTCAGTGGCTAATTCCTCTCAAGTGGACAGCCTCTTCCTTCTTCATAGTCTGTTCTTAGCCTGAAAGCGCTATGGAAACCTATTCACTTTGGGTGACCTTGAATACCAATCACATCACTTCCAGCATCGTAGCAAAACAAAGCCACCACGGCGCAATAAACTAAAAGACGTGATTGTCTAACATGTCTGATATAAATTCACACACATATATAGCATGCATTATATATGTGTGCATGTATGTATAATTCTAGGTGGGATGTTCCATGCACAAGGAGAACACAACTGCTTCCTAACCTGTGTACTCCTATGTCAGTGATGACCCAACCCAGCAAGTCATTAGCATTGGTTACATGTTTCCTTGATGATTTAACATCACTCTCGTCAAAGAACATGAGTGCTAGGTCAACTACACTTTCTAGAACTAGGAGCTTCAAAAAGAAAGTAAGATTCAAGCTGTTAACGATTTAGACTAAATAAATCCCTGTGCTACAGTTGTTGTAGCGATTAATCTGTTCCTCTTGAAACTTGCTGGAGTTCTAGTTTTAATTATATGCCTTTGTTCTTCACGTCAGTAAGTTTTCCTGACCTTCTGATTCTCTAACTTGACCTCTGAACTCTGGTACACTAATCTGTCATCCAATTAGTCTTGCCTCTGGGGTAGTGGTCATTGTTTCGATCTTCATTTCTGTCTAGTCATTGTCTAAGATGTCTTAGCCTGGCTATCGGGGACTTGAGCTGGGTCCCTCTTGCACCAATACCTTGGACACCTTACTTTCCTTTTCCCACTACATATTCACATAAAGCTACTGAGGAGAAAAATTCTTCATACCCCCAAGTACCAGTTCCAGTTATAACATCCAGGTGTAGCCACGGCATCTGGGTCGGGTCCCTGGTGAAGAGGTCAACCACAAGGAACTGGCAACCGGGGCTAGGTCTAATCTCAAAGACTGCCATAAAGTCAAAATTGACCACAGACATCTCCATGAATAGCAGTAACCGTCAGTACTGTCTTAGTCTGGATGAACTAGAGAAACAAATCCATAGACACTCATATGTGTATAAGAAACTACTTTATATACAAGAGCACATGAATATTGAGAAAACAGCCCAGTTCAGATCAAGTCCATAAGTCCGATATTAGCCCATATGTCCAATACCAATCTAGAAAGTCCTCTTCTGACTCATGAAACACATGCAATGACACTGAGTGCAAGAATATCACAGGCCAGTGGATTGGAAGTCTTGGGAATCCAGTGTCGTTGTAAGCATCTTAGCACTGGCAGGGGTCTCCATGTGGCTTCTCCAGCTCCCAAGGCTGTATCAGGGTAGGCCCATGTGGCTTCTCTTCAGGCATGTCTTGCAGCAAGTGAGCCAAGAGACAGTGTTTCCCGCCTCCAAGGAGGAAGTACCAAGATTTCCCAGAATTCTCAGAGGAAGGTCATGCCCACACAGAGGCCTCGTTGGCTATACAATGACTGGCAGGCTAGACTCCACCCCTTCACTTGCAATCCTCTCAAACTGACCACAGATTATATAACTACCACAAACACCAAACCAGTTATCATGAGACTGGAACCAAAAGCCAAGCCAACACATCCAATTAGAGGTGATACTTGTCTTGCCCTCAAAAATAGTACCCCCACTCCTGAAATGTAGACCATCCTATTCACACCTACACAGTGGAAGCATAGGTAGGCTCTCTCACATCTACATACAACCTTCTTGTTTAATAAAACAAAGCAATGATTTCAGAGAACTGGTGAGATGCTGAACAGCGAAATGAAGATAAGTTACTGATGGGTAAGTATTAGAAAACAACAAAAACCAGCAGCACAATGAATTATTTTGTTATTTTTCATCCCCTGAGGAAAGGATAGAGAATTAATGCAGAATTCTCCTTTTATTCTGTTAGCAAGCAGAAATCAGGAACATCAGACAGAATCTGTGGGATGATGGTGCAGAATCCACACACAAAAATCCAATCCCCGTACTGATGAAGGATCTGGCCTCTGGTATGCTGCCCGGCCTGCAAAACTGGACTTGGCTCTGGCCGTGGTACCATGCAATTAGGAAGTGGCTTCCTTTCCATCATAAATGTGTACAAGACCTGTCCCAAGTCTTCAGAAGAGGCAAATGACTAAATCTCCTAGGATCAACAGTTCAGTTTATTTGGTCATTCTATCAAGTCTCACGATAAAGCCATTTGTAATATTAAAATTAGAATGTTGACAATAAACATGGAATAATACTAATTGTGGCAGTCATGTGCTTACGTTAATTTTATGATTGCGATGTAGGGGTAGAGTCTAGCCTATTAATCTGGAGATAACCATTGAGTAGCCAATGAGACCTCTATGTGGGTATGGCTTTCTCCTGAGACTTCTGGGAAATCTGGCAATATTTCCCTCGTGAAGATGAGAAGCTATCTTCCCCTGTTGTTGGGAGTTAGTTTGGGAGACGATTAATCACAGACAACACAGGATGGCGGCATCCGGGAGCCAGTGGAGAGACCACACAGCTTTGCCCTGATGGAGCTGGACCTCTCAGGCTGGGGCAGCCACATGGAGGCCTCTGCCAGCGATGAATTGTTTCTGCCACCTGATGCTGTTGATGGACCCTGAGCCCTGGAAGCAAGGAGCCATGGGGAGACCCCTGTCGGTGCTGGGACTCTGCACCCACTGACTTGTGACTTTGTGAGTCGGAAGGAGACTTTATGGACTGATTTCAGGCATATGGGTTAATACCGGACTTGTGACTTTGAGCTGGACTGGGCTGGGATGTTTTCTCAATGTCCTGTTCCTCTTGAATATAAAACCCATTCCTTATATCCATGTGTGTGTCTTTGATATTTGTTCCTCCAGTCTACCTGGACTAACACACTAACTATGGCACAGACTGCAAATTGCCTACCTAATCCTCACTGCCATCAAGTCAATTCTGGCTTATAGAATATGCCCTAAGGGCAGGATAGAATTGTCCCTGTGGGTTTCCGAGATAGTAACTCTTTATGAAAGTAGAAAACCTCACCGTTCTACTGAGTCTACGCCATAGTCATCCTAAATTACAAGAAATCTGATTCTATCCTGTGCAGCAGAGTGGCTGGCTGTCCGTAATTGAATTTCCCATCCTCCCCGGAAGTTATATACATATCAAGTGCTTTCATATGTAAATGAGGAGATTGAAAATACCATGGCTTGGGTCAGGCACAGTAAGCAAAGTGACCTCTCAACACTTTAAGGCGACTGTTGGAGCAGTCTTCCCCAATGACACATACTGTTTGACTGCTTTCTTCTTCTCCTCCTCCTTTTAACCAAGTTTGTCTTTTATTCCCCAGTGATATTAAACATTATTATCATGTTTTACAATTCAAAAAATTTCGGGCATACAACTTTTAGGCAGCAATTACCACCCAGGGGTATGTGATCCTATAACAGTAAACTGAGTTTTCCATCATTGTTAATCTACCTACCTCACTCCTGGTAGCCACTAATGGACTTTGACATCTCAATAGATGTTTTTTCTTGTCTTTTTGTAGGTGAGGTCACCAATATTTGCTCTTTTGTGATTGACTTAGTTTGTGCCACCGAATATCTTCAAGCTCCATCCATAGTATAAACCAAGACTTCATTGCTCCTCATACTAGCTAAGGAGGAGGATTACATTGTAGGCAGGTATGTTAGTTCAGGTAGACTAGAGAAACAAATTCATAAACACATACATGGATATAAGGGTAAGGTTTATATTCAAGAGGAATGGAACATTGAGAAAGCATCCCAACCCAGTCCAGTTCAAAGTCATAAGTCCAATATTAGCCCATATGTTCAATACCAGTCCATAAAGTCTCCTTCCAACTCACGAAGTCACAGGTCAGTGGGTGCAGAATCTCTGCGCTGGCAGGGGTCTCCCCATGGCTCCTTGCTTCCAGGGCGCAGGGTCCATCAACAGCATCCAGTGGTGGTAGAAGGAACTCAGTGCTGGCAGGGATCTCCACTTGACTTCTCCAGCTTCAGAGGTCTGGTTCCATCAGGGTAGGGTCGTATGGCTTCTCCTCCGGCTCCTCCAGCTCCTTGGACACTGCCATCTTGTCTCGTCCATAGTTCGTCGTCTCGGAGACTAACTCCCCACAACTAGGGAGATGTCTTCTCATCTCCATGAGGGAAATACTTCGAGATTTCCCAGACGTCTCAGGAGAAACCCATGCCCACACAGAGGCCTCATTGGCTACTCAATGGCTTTCTCCAGATTAATAGACTAGACTCCACTCCTACATCTCAATCATGAAATTGACATAAGCACATGACCGCCGCAGCAGGAACCCCACTTTCTTCCCCCTTTTGACCATTGTGATTAGCACTGTGATAACACTGGGGTACCAGTCTCTTTCAGTCTCTCCTTTCAAGCAGAGAATGGAATTGCTGCGTCATGTGCCAGTTCTGTTTTCTGAAGGGAGGCCACCACACTCTTTTCCACCATGGAAGTACCATTTTTCATTCTTTTTTTTTATTTTAATTAAAAAAAAAATTTTTTTTAGGGCATCACTGCTCTCTGGTGGTGGGAGTAGGAGGCCCAGCCCCACTGCTGGAATTGAACCTCCATCCCAGTGGGCCACAGTTCCGCGCACAACCACTACGCCACCGGTGCTCAGCCCCCTTTTTTTTTTTTTTTTAATATGGAATGCTTCACAAATTTGCATGTCATCCTTGAGCAGGGACCACGCTAATCTTCTCTGTATAGTTCCGATTTTAGTCTATGTGCTGCTGAATCAAGCACACATTTTGCATTCTTATCAGCAATGGGTACCTGTTCAGATTTCCTCACATTCATGCAACATTTGTTATTTATTTTTGGGGTGGGGGGCATCACTGCCCTCTGGTGGTGGGAGCAGGAGGCCCAGCCTTTGCTCCGTGGAGCTGGAATTGAATCTCCATCCCAGTGGACCGCAGTCCCGCGCACAACCACTACGCCACCGGGGTTCAGTCCTGCAACATTTGTTATTTTTCTGTGACTGTTTATGATTTTTTTTTTAATGCTAGTAAGAATGAGATGGTAATCTCATTGTGGCTTTTATTTTGTGACTACTTATAACCTGATGACTAATATCTCTGAACACCTTTTTTATGTGTTTGTTGGCTAGTTGAATGCCCTCTTTGGTATCTACGCATGTCCTTTGCCCATGTAATGATTAGGCTACTTGTCTTTTTGTTGTTAGGTTGTGAAATTTTGACAGGTACTTTGGCTATTAGATTCTTGTCATATATATGGTTTCTGAAGATAGTCTCCTAGTCAGAAGCTTGTATTATGTATACATATATATGTAAATACATCTTGATAAACAAAAGATGTGAATTTCTGAGTTCCCACTTACATGTTTTATATTTTGCATGTTGAGTTTTTAAAAAGTTATATTAGATAATCCATCATTAAATACTAGATCTATTAGTGTTGTCCCTGCATGTTTTTCTAATAATTTTATGGTTTTAGTTTGTGCATGTAAGATCTTAATTCATTTTGAATTTGTTTTTTTTTGTGCAGGATATGAGGCATGGATCCTATTTCATGTTTTGGTATTTGTAAATTCAATTTTCCCAGCAGCATTTATTGAAGAGACTCTTTTTTTCCTTATCAAGAGGACTTAACCATAAAAATATCAGTTGACCTCATAAAGAATGTTTCTTCCTGGCATCCTTATTGTATTGGTTCATGTGTCTCTTGTTGTTTCAATTGTTGTAGTAGTATTCAAAGAATCTGCAGCTATTGGGTCAATTCCAACCCATTATGACCTCACCTAGGCTTTCTGAGACTACAGATAGTCACTGACTCAGAGAGCCTGATCTATTTCCCATGGAGCAGCTGCTGGGTTTGAACCATCAATGTCACCATTAGTAGTTCAATACTTACCTGACAGAGCCACTTAAATTGAGGGGCCGGTGCAGATTAGGAATGTACCAGTCCATGCCCAGGGAAGGTGGCGAGAGGCAGGTAACCCCACCATCACTTCTCTCCACCTCCTTGGGCTCTGCAGTGGTGGGGAAGGGGTCTGCCTTCCCACTGGTACCCTGAGATGCCCTGGGGCACCCAACCAAGTATGTGACGGGCTGGGGGGAACAACTGTTGAAGACAGAACTTTTCCACAATTATTATACTCCAAATATTAGGCAAACGGTTTACCAGCATTTGTTATAGAAGTTGAATTAGCTATTCTCCCTGAAACTCTTAGTCATCTAAGGCTTTTGTGTTGTCTCACTACAGACCTAACTCCCCTACTCTTAGGATGATGGTTCCCTTCCTTTGAAGAACGTGGGCGGATTCACACGCTGATGTTAATGATCTCTAGTGTAACCTGTTTAGCCACATCCAGGAGTCTGGGGTCTTGTCTCCTCACATGGGACCCTGATAGCCCCCTTGTCCTATAATGTGTGCACAAGGCACAACCCCTTCATGTGATATATATCCTTACCTGTAATTGGGGTCCTGGGTGAATTCCAGAGAGTATATAGGGATGGGACGTAAGATAGAGGCGCTCTTTTTCAAGGATGCCTCTCTCAAGTCTGCTTCATACCAGCCTGCCTCCATCCAGGCTACCACTCGCCTGTTTCCCTCTCCACGTGGACCATCTAGTGAGGCTGAGGTGAGCATGCACCATGAAAGGATATATATGTAACTTGTAATGCTCTTCTCTCTCTCTCTCTCTCTCTCTCTCTCTCTCTCTCTCTCTCTCATGATTTCTATATCGGTGTTATAATAAATAATTATGGCTACACAACTACCTGTTGAACTCTTACTGTGAGTATATCAGAGGCCTGATCACCCCCTGATAAACAATGTTCCCGATTCTCTAATAGCCTGGTCTTTGGATCCAGGTATAGTTCTTAACTTCATGTCCAGTCAGAATTCTCTAAGACTATTTCTTTAAAAAATGGTCAGCAGGAGACCTGTTCTCAGCTGTATGGACCAGTGGGTGGGCGAGGAGAAAGCACAACAGTTTGTCCAGCCTCCAAAGCCTTGGAGCAGCTGCACGATGACGATGCTTCTTGGAACCAGGAGCCAGGCTGCGCTGAGCAGAGAAAGAGAACCACTCCTTCTGGTGTCTATGAAACAGGGCCAAGTGCTCCAGGGCCTCAAACGCTCTGCTTCAAGGCGATAACTCTCCATGGGAGTAGAAAGCCCTGTCTTTCTTCCCCGGAACAGCCGGTGGTTTCACACTGACTTGGCAGTTAGCAGCACAACGCTTCACCACGGTGCAACCAGGGCTCCATAGGGACAACGAGAAGATTCCAGTCTAGAAAACCTTATGGGGTGATTCTTGACTCCAACAACTGGCTCTAAGCGCAGCTCCACTGGACTGGCTCCAAATGGACTGAGTAGCAATAGTTTTGGTTTCTTTGGTTTTGTGCACCATTGGAAGTGCTTCGGCTTTTATTCTGCACGAGATGGGGAGCCATTGGGTTGAGAACAAGACAGGCAGGAAGTGTAGAAGGTCAGTCAAGAGACATTGCATTGATCCAGGCAAGAGATGGAAGCTTAAACCAGGATGACAGCAATAGAGATGATAGGTCATCAAATGTTGAATATGATTTGAAGGTATAAGCAACAGGATGTACTGTTAGAGGGGTGAGATAAACTGAAGAATGATTCCAAGGATTTTAAAATGAGGCACTACAACAGTGGTTCTCAACCTTCCTCATGTTGTTCCTCATGTTGTGGTGACCCACCAACCAGAAAATTATTTTTGTGGCTACTTCATTACTGTAATTTTGCTGCTGCTATGAATTGGGTGACCCCTTGGAAAGGGTCATTCGATCCACAAAGGGGTTGAGACCCACGGGTTGAGAACTGCTGTTTTAGAAGGATGTACTTACCATTTACTGAGATAAGAAAACGATGATGGAGGAGGTGTCAAAATAAGTAGGTGATAGGATTATTCCTTATTAGAGTTAGTCATTAAACATTCAAGTAGAGAGTTGGAAGAGCTGGCTGTTTAGGTAAGTCTACCAGGCCAGGTTTGAGACCCAGGGTGGAGATATAAACTGGGACTTGACTGCACTTGGATCAATTGAGATTACTTAGGGAGTGAGTGTTGAAAGATAAAGGAGAGAGATGCAAGGATTGAGCCCTGGGCATTTTAATATTGAGTTGGCTCACAGATCAGGAATTTCACCTAGTAACTAACTAGAAATTCAGAGTCTCTACTCTACTTTAGACCTCCTGAATAGAGCATGTAGTTTTAACAAGTCCTCCACTTGGTTCTGATCAGATGAATCTTTGAGAAGCACTGGTTTGGAGGTTGGAGAGCAGAGGAAGAACTCCCTAAGTAGACTCAGAAGGAATGACCTGTCAAGGTGGAGAAAAACCATAAAGTGTTTCCAGGAAGAGGGAGGATCCTGTTTATCAAGTGAGATGAGGACAGAAGGGATTTCTGTGACGGGAATGGGTAGGGAAAGAAAGGAAGGTGTGTGTGTTGGTGTTCCAAATGCATTCATTGATGGTATGTCCATCCTCAACATCTTCTGAAGGAAACTGTCCATCCCATAACTCCTGCTTGCAGGAGGGCAAGGAGACTCCCACCATCTACTTTTTGCGATGGCAGCCCCCTCCCCTCAGCCCTAGCTAATTGGACCAAGCGCAGCCAATCAGTGGAACAGCAAGGAGATAAGAGCGGCTATCTGTGTAGCCCAGACCCAAAGTAAGAGTGGCTCATGCAAGACAAGCTCAGCCATCTCCCTTTCATCTGATTGCTCAGGGGTCAATTTCCTCTATCTTACTGATGTGGCATCTCTAGGCTGTTAACCTTTTCTAGTTGGTCCACAATGACGTTATTATGTCCATGTTCCAACCAGCATGAAGGAATGGACTTCCTTCTCTGTAAAAATCCTCTTTGTTCTCATCTCCTTCTCCCTACCCCCTCTCCCAGTAAAGACATGTGCGATGAGAAATGTCATCTTTACTCGTGGAAGCATTATGCCTGGCTAAAAGCTGGGAATTCTGTGCAAGCAAGTGAGGCCAGTGACTTATAACCAAACAGGGTCGGGCTTGGACCAATACAGCTTTTCTTTCAGGGTAAGTTTCCCCCAAAAGAACATTAGCCACTGGATTATCGGAAGCTAAGCAAGAACACCCACTAGCCTGGGAGGTGTTTCCTAGAGCTCGCTGGCAACCCGAGTGACTACAACAAGTTCTGTGTCCTTGAGGTCAGCAGTACCAGGTATTGATTGATTCTTCTTGGAAACATGGCTGTTTCAGGATTCCAGTTTTCCTTATTCTTAGAAGGCTGAAGTTAACCCAGGTGACCCCTGTCACAATAGGTCCAACAGATGTGAGAGGCACAATAGAGGATGAATGCTTATAATACAGTAATCCGAAGCGTTAACTAAAAATCCTCACCAGACCGAGAGCTAAGCATCCTTTGTGATGCAGGCGGCTGCGCTCGAAAGGCTTCGGAGAGGAGTAAGTGGGTCAGTGATGGGCGTGGCCCTTAGAAGGTCACGGTAGCCGAGGAGCGATTGTCTGTAGCTGGGCGAGGTCTGGCACGGCAGGGAACGCCCTCTGGGGGGCGGGGCCCAGAGTCCGCACGAGGGAGGGGCGGGCCTCAGAGCGCTTTCGGTGGATAAGCGTTCTGAGCGAGCCGAGGCTCGCGGAGGCCGGGTCGCGGGGGGCGCGAAGCACCGCAGCAGCCAC
>PVJH01027006.1:0-29253 GCA_004026705.1 Nesogale talazaci
ATTTTACTAATTTCCCATTTCATGAACTTATTTCTTTTTACCAGCTTTAAGATTTTTCTCTTGCACAACTACAACAGCTGGTTACTGCAAATAGAGACAGGAAGGAGTGAAAGAAACCTCTGCTTCTGATTTATTGTTTATCATTTTGTGATACTATGTGCTTCACTGTTACTGTACTTGGAAGTTTCCTGGAATTCCAGCAAATTCTCTTAGGCATTAGTTTAAGAGGGTAGGAAATATGAGTAGAAAGTTATGGACTGAGTTGAATAGAATTATTTCCTGGGCCCTCAATATGATTCTCTCTCACTCTTCCCATTCTAAAGTCAAGTGACACTGAGATTCAAATGAAGGGTTTGTTTGATTTATTTTCCCTACAAATCTTCCACCCCCTTTGGTACATAGTTCACTTTTGGACTCATAGGTTGTTTAGTGTTACTAAACTATAGGCTGCATTAAGGGAAGTGGAAGGGAAATATATATATATATATATATATATATATATATATACACACACATATACACATACATATATATATATGAGGTTTGGTTATTAGGTTGTAAAGTTTGGATTTTCTATAGCAGAAAACAGAGGAAACCTTGAATCTTGAGGCTTTTGACTTAACTACATTTCTCAACTTATGCCAAAGCTGGGAGTATTTTTCCCCAAATATAGAAATAAATCTATGCATAGAGAGCACTAAGTATTTTTGTTTGTTTTATTTAAAATGTCTTTTTAATACATGGCTACTTATATGTTCTGTCTATGGCTGTCCTAGTTTATTTTTGTAACAGAATTCTCAGGGGAGGCTTTGACTGACTAACCTCTAGAGGATCAACCTAATGGCAGTTCAGGCAGCATTTGACATATACAAATAGACATAGTTTGACTGTCTGTCTTCCTAGAATTCATTTCCTTTCCCAACTTTACAGAGGAAATATTCTCTCCTGATGTTTCCTTTGATATGTAAGGTTAAAGAGTTAATTGTTCCTTTTCTTTTTAAGAACATGTCCAACACAGGCTTTTGATAGCTCTCCATAGTCCAGGCATCTTCCCAGTCAGATTTTAATAATAACAAAATCTTTTGTTTAAAATAGATATCTGCAGAATCTTAAACATAGGGGATGCCTATATTAAATATTATTTTAAATAAAAGGTCCCACTCAATCTTTCTCATCACCATCCCCTTCTCCCCAGAAAGTTGCAATACAGTATTAGTGAAGGCTTTTAAAATGCCATTCTGAATTTTTATTTTAGATTGTTCAATTTTTCTTTCCTGGATAATGATGACATCGTTTGAGTGCAATGTTATCTCCAATAATTCTATTTGTTGAGCAATTAACATTTCTCATTTCTTTTCAGGACATTTTAAAATACCAGATGCATGTACTAAAATATATTAATAAAATGATAGTAACTTCCAATCTGACTCAGATGTTCTGGAAAGCAAAAGTCCAATCTAAAAGAAAATGCACTTTGAGGAACATATTCAGAAAGCATATTATTATCCCATTTCAGAAATGGAAAGATACATTTTCCTTGCATAATGTCTTCCCCACATCCTAAGTAATCACTCACCCATTGCCTACTAGTTGATGCCAACTCATACAGGACAGGGTTTGTAAGACTAACTCTTTGCAAGAGTGGAAGACCCACCGAGTCTTTCTCCTGCAGAGCTGCAGGTGACTTCAGACTGCTGACTTTGGGGATTTCAACCCAACGAGTAACCATTACACCACCAGCGTTCCTCTCATTAAACAATAGCTACCAAATAGTCACCTCTATGAGACATTTATTTACACATACTGTTAAACACTCCTGAAACAAATGTGACTGTCCCGTGTATGTATGTGTTTGTGATCAGAACACAAACTGAGAGGTCAGTGGCAAAGCTAGCATTCAAACCTGAATGTGTCTGACATCAAAAACCCCACCCTCTGAGTTGTGAGCCACATATAATGAATATAGAAAAAATGAATTAATTAAAGACCAAGCCTTTCGGCTATTGTTATTTGTTTTATTTTCAATTTTTAAAAATGTCTCTGGGTTTAGCAAAGACACACACAGCCAGTGGGTGTCACTCACTCCTATTCATTATCCTCTGATTTTTGAGTTCTCATAGGATCTGAATTTGGGCTCATAGATTTCCAAGGTAAGGCTGAAAAAATTAGCCTACCTCCCAGAAAATTCAGCATTGAAAAAAAATCCAAGAAGACTTACCATGGCTGTGTTTGACTTCTTGCAACACATATTAAATACAAAATACCCAGTGTGTGTCTGGAAATAATTGGCAGTGTCCCATTAAACCATATTAAAATTAACATCTATTAATTGGATTAGAAATTCAGTGAGAATGACAGCTGCTAGTGCCTTTTACAGTTACTTTGTTTCTCTCTAATCCATATGGCAGGAATCACATAATGCTCTCCCCCCACTCCCATTGAAATAAACACTTGACATGTAAAGGTTTGACTCAGTGTGGTCAGGGTATGTTTATTTCTTTTTTCTCTTTTAAAGCTGAACTATCTTCTTTCTCTCTCCCATTCACAGGTTTTCACCAGCCATATTTTTATATTTGATTAGCATCGTCCCATCACTGTGGCTTCTTGAAATGCACGATGAGACACAGGTACTGACTTTGGAATGTAAGAAATTCCCTTCACATTATTAACAGACTTGTGTCAGATATGCCATTTTCCAAGGGACAGTGAATTATCAGGAAATGGATGAATATGACAGAGGCTAGCAGAAAAAGGAAGTGAATCTAGGAGAAGTCAAAGCCAACAGTAAAATTGCTACTTTTGTTTAAGATTTAAGATTGTATGCTTCTTTAACATCTTGTGTTAAGAGATCTTTTTCTTAGGCCCTCGCACACATGCTAGAACTTATATAGGGGTGTGAACATTTGGTTTCAAATTTGTAACTCCATTGCATTTCCATGTTGTGTTAAAAATAACAGGGGTTTATTAATTCTGACATCTTGTGAAATGACATTTTTATCAACAACAACAATAAAAACCCATCATCTGTACCCTTTTATATGACTGAAATCAAACCTGGAAGGACTATTTTAAATAGATTGTGTTGAAATATGGACTGTCCAAATTATGGGAGATTAATTTTGGGGGAGGAGAGATCCAGGGTTTTTATAGAATCCTGAAACTATTGTGCAAGGATAAGAACTAATAGACTCCTCATTGGGAAGCGGAGTGATAACTACTAAGACCATACCGACTTGAAAAAACAAACACCAAACTCATGGCATCACCTAAAGGTACTACATTGAAAATATCACTGTTGCCAGAGAGGAAAAACTCTGATTAGCAGATCCTAAATTGGAGTCATGCATTTATTGCTATTGATAGACAAGCCAGTTAGTAAAAAGTTCACAAGACTTGGCCCTGGACTTCATATCTTGAGACTCCAGTACAAGAAAGAACTGCAGGGTGATGACATTTTGGGGATCTAAGATCAAACATTTCTCAATGACCCGTATAATCTGATCACTTCTTTGTTACATTTGGGAATTTTATATAAGTAAGGTTTAGCCTCCTATCTGTTTTTCACATATTCAAAATCTTATTTTGAAAATGCTTGCTTTTGATCTATAATCCATATTGCAGGATTTAGTTTTGGGGACAATATTTTTAAAGAATTTCATAAGTAAGCTTTAGTAATGTAGATGTGAAGGAAATATTTATCATTTCTGAATCTCCTATTAATTATTTTTTGAAAATTATTTGGAGAGAGACTGGTCAGTTTAAGTTATCATGGTTTCATCACTGTACCCCAAGGAATAAGGGGACAGTTTGAATTTTCACACTACCTACTATTTTCAGAGATATGGAGATAAGTGCTGGTGACTAGCATATTTTTTTCCTAATTGCGCAACATGGCTGTCATCCATAGCAACAGTTCATTTCCCCATATTGTCTTTATAATATATATGTGTTATACAGCTAATTGATACACAGGTCAAATACTATTACAAAAAATATCATGCAACCAAAAGCTGCCTTTATTTTCCTTAAAAAGCAAGTGTTGAGCCCCAGGCAGTACCTCTTTAATTTTCATACTACAAAACAAATTGGACCTTTAGTTTTAATAGATTTGACTTGTATTGACACTGAGAATTCAAATTGATGCCCAGAAATGGAATTGGGCAAAGGGAGGAGAGAAGGAAGGGGAAGATGAGAGAGAGATTTTTAAAAATTGTAGCTTCATAAAATAAATTGGCAGATGAAAAGAAGTATAACAATCCGTGTAGTCCATTAATGTAGAGAATTTAAGTGGCAACAATAATCACTCTTTCCTAACATTTTTTAAAGTGCTTTCAGATACATTTCCCATTTGTGGTCACCAAAACTCCATGAGTTAGGCCTGGTATGTGCATTTCTATTTTATAGAAGAGGACCCTAAGGCTCAATAAGGTTAAGTTGTTTTCCCAAACTAAGGTCTTGACCCCTAGTCCATTAAACCACACCAACCATTATGTGTTATGTGTTATGTGGCTTAGAGGAACTTACATCAAATTGTCTGAATTTTTCATGATGGGAAAAAGGAATTCAGTTTCCTTTCAGAGTTTCCATTTACTGTACATCCAAATGCTCTGACCTATGACTTGGCATTTGCAAAGGGCTCTGACCTATTTCAAGAAGGTATTTCTCCTAGATGATCAAAGCCGTGCCTTCATTCCACACCTGACCGGGATATGTATGCATAGAAACAAAAGTTATGTCTGTCAGTTGTCTCTATTTATGAAATGGAACAATTACAGAAAGAAAAAACATTTGGTCACAATAGTGTCACAATTGTTCTTTACTCAAAAGCAAGGTTTTTTGGAAGCTAAGAACATTTTGATAACCCAGCCTGTGATTGAGTGTCACTGCGGGGCACAGATCATCAACAAGTTCCCATCTATCCAAACCCAAGTGTAGATAATCTTGCCATACAAGCAATATGAGTCAGGTTGGGTTGTGGGAGGCATACCTTCAAATAGCAGTACTGTAGCTGCCACTCAAAAGATTTCAACCAGAATAAACATAATAACAACCAGAATAAACAGGATGTTGATCCTGAACGATTAGCAGTGGAAAAGAACCAACCAGACCTAGACTACAGAATAACAACCAGAATAAATAGGATGTTGATCCTGAACGATTAGCAGTGGAAAAGAACCAACCAGACCTAGACTACAGAACTGTTTGCTCCCAGTTATCTGAGGCTAGTGAATGGAATGAATTGAACAAAATAAGGATATAATAGACAATTTTACTGACAAAGATAGCAAGTAACCACCATAAATGTGTGATTTCCTTTCATGCAGACAAACGAAGGGGCCAACATTTGGTTGCTATTGACCATGACAGTTCTTAGATAGTCATAAAACTGCTCTGCTGTGCTTGGTGCACAGACTTAATTTTTATTTAGGCATCATTGCCCTCTGGTGGGAGTGGGAGGCCCAGCCTTGCTGCTGCTGGATTTGAACCGCCAAGCCGGTCGGCCGCAGTCCCGCACTCAACCACTACGCTACCGGAGCTCAGCCCCCAGATTTAATTTTTTTTTAGGCATTACTGCACTCTGGTGGTGGGAGTAGGAGGCCCAGCCTTTGCCCCTGTGAACTGGAATTGAACCTCCATCCCATTGGGCCACAGTCCCGCGCACAACCAATACGCCACCGGGGCTAAATTTTTTTTTGGAGGGGAGGGTATCACTGCTCTCCGGTGGTGGGAGTAGGAGGCCCAGCCCCACTGCTGGAATTGAACCTCCGTCCCAGTGGGCCGCAGTCCCGCGCACAACTACTACACCACCGGGGCTCAGTCCTGCCAGATTTAATTTTTAATATTTATTATTTCTCCTTGGAGATCTAGAAAGCACACATAAAAATATATGCAAACAGCTGTATTTTTACTCATAGCGATATGGTTCTTGACCATTTTTATTAATTATTCTTGTCCTTTTATCCAGAACACTAGTTGCTTTGATAGAGAGTATGCAAAAATAGCTTGACTAATTTTCTTTTCTTCTTCACACAGCCCATAGAATGATCGATAAAGTATCTAGGATAATTAAGAAAAATATAGTTCTTACAGCTTTAACATGAAAAAAACTAATTTAAAATGTGTAGCTATGAATGTGTGTGTTTGAAAAATGTATAAGCAGTGCAGATGTTTATCAACATATATACATATATACACATCCAACTTATAAAATATGTATTAACTACAGTTACATATTCAATTTGCCCCTCTTTCCTCTCCAACAGACTGTTTCTTTCCCGATCTCTAGCTCCAATCTCTAGCATCTGGCTAGAGAAACACCATGTAGAGTTCAATAGCAGAAATTCATGTGCAAAATGAAAAAAAAGATGGAAAAAGAACATCTCTTTCAGTTCTATTGTCAAATTTTCCATCAACCTAAATTGGCATCTAAACTGACATGATAACATATTTTGGTAGATGAACATGATAATTTTCTGGTTGTTATGGTGCTATCAGGCAAGATTCAGAGGAATTAGCTTATTTATGTAAGCAAAATGTTATTTTACAAAAAAGGGCTTCTGGCCAAGAAGCAGACTCTTAGAATGAATGCTTTTTAGCAGGATTATACAGGTTTTTCTGTGGTTGATTTTGCGTACAGTTGTATTGTGTTTAAGAAAGCACCCCAATTATCAATCCATAAATTGTACAGCTCTGCAGAATGACTCCAGAACTATGGATAAATATGTCATGCTTAGTTGATTCTCTTCAGTTATCATCAATTAAAACATGATTTTCTATCTGAAGCCTATATTTGTATTTTTGGAAATGCTTATGCATACTATTTAAAACTGTACATTAAACTATAACCTCATGGGTAGATTGAGGTCATTTAAATTTTACCCTGATGTTGTTCTTTTACATATTGCTTTTTCTATCCTCAATTCTTAGTATTGCAATAACCAACCAGAAGAAATGCCTCAGAATACTAGTAGAAGAGAAGACGTCAATCAAACTTTGATATCAAGTCAACTAATTAATGGAGCAGAAGATCTCATTGAAACGGTAAATGACAGCGACTTCAGCAAGTAGTGAACCTGTCACTTCATTCTTTCCTAAGCAGATTTTCCAGTTACTTAATTTAGTGCATAAGTTAATAAAGTAATTATACTTCTTATATCATTGAACTTTGAACATGAATAGCATTATGAATTATATTCCCTATTATATGTTATACATATACCAAGGACACCTTCATTGGTAAAAATGGCTAATGTGTTTGACTGCTAGCCAAAAGATTGGTGTCTCAGAAGAAGACGTTAGCAATTACTTCCAAAAAATGTATCCACCCAAAATCCAGGGGCACATGTTTCTGCTATCAAGTTCATGGGGTCACCATGAATTGGAGTTGATGTAAAGGAATTTATGTAAAAAATATATAGTATATACAAGCTATCACAATCATCTAGTTAGGTTAATAGATATATTTAACCTGCAGGACTAAGAAGCTGTAGCACATAGATCTGAAAATATATGCACAGAAACATATTTGTGAAGGAATCCTATAATTAAAAGACTGACATCTGTCCTATATGTTTTGAAGTGTCTATATTAATATGATTCATAAGGATTTAGGCCACACTGGAATCAGTTCTTTGTGTTCTGCGATGCTTGCTTTTAGCTAAGTAACCGTGACTTATTAGAAAATGATGGAAAGGAGACACTCAAGGTCAAGACCCCTAACACTAAGCCAGGCTTTCCAAAAAAGACAAGGACTTGATTCTATGGGATTTAATAACCAAACACCCACTACCATTGACTTTCTTCCAACTTGTAGTGGCCTATAGAGGGGCATTAGTGGTAATAAATCTTTATGGGAATTGGTAGAGGCATCTTTCACCTGTGGAGCTGACACTGATGGGAATGAACAGCTGACCTTTGCAGTCAGTCCAGTGCTTACCTGGCAGACTCACCACAGCTCTTTGTGAATAGAACAATTTAATGTGCAGAATAAAATCATGAATGTATCATTCTTATCTTTATATATATCTTGAAATAATGAGTAGCTTTTCCCCTAATTAGATAAGAGTTAAATTTTAAAGCAATAAAAAAAGATTTGACATTGGTAAAAAAAAAATTCCTAAATTAATAAATTCAGATTTGAAATCAATAAAGAAAACCATGATTCTTTGGTGATCTTAATGTGTATTTCCTTTAAAAATTTTCTATCCACTATACTACATTACAGAGAAGGACAAAATTTAAAATGTAAACAAAAGTTAGGTATTTGATTATAAAATTATAGCACTATGATATTGTACAATCTCAGTAGCAAAGGTAAGTTTAAATTTTTTTCCTGATTTGAAGGCAGTCTCATCTTGAGGATTGCATTCATTGCTTTTTCAATGTCCAGTTGAAAAGAGTTTTGCTTCTGTCAGTAAGTAAATGATAACTCCTTAGCAAGCTATTCCACAAAAGTAACAGTTGACAGGGTGTGATGGGAAGGAAGGCATCTCTATCTGAGGAGACGGTGCATATGCACTCCTTTTGAATGTCCGACTTTTCTGTTAAACAGGCCAAAGTGTTTGTAAATAACTTATCTACAGTTTGTGAGAAAGTTTGGACCTTGGGACTCCATCAGACATTCCTACTAATGCTCATCATTGGGAGATGGCTTCTCCCCATTGGAGGTGGCATCACTCGGGACCAGCTCTCTCAACTTCTCCTCATGTTTGTGGGAACAGCTGCTGACATTCTGGAATTCACAAGTGAGACATTGGAAGAACAAAATGTGAGGTATGCATTGCCTTTTTGTCAAGATCAGGATTACCATTCCTGACCCTTTTCTTCCTCTCATGAATAAGAATTTTCAATGCGTGGTATGCCCAATAGAAAATTACAGTTCCTAGAATTTGCTGTTTCTGAGATATATAACAGTTTGCATGTTTTCTATCTTTATATGTTTTGGATATGGCTACTTCTTAGCCCAGGTTATATAATATTTCAACAGATAAGCATTGTTGGTGCAATGATTAGGGTGTTCAGTTGCTAACTGAATTATTACTGTTTGAACCCACTGGCTGCTCAGCTGGAGAAAGAATTGCAGTTGTCTTTCAGGAAACTTAAACCTGGTATTCCAGGATGTAAATGTAACGTGACAGTATGGAGCGGGGAGCCAGTGGAGCGGTCTGAGGGCGCAGCCCCAATTCCAACTATATGAATAGCTGCCTCTCCCCGAGGAAGAATTTACTTTAGAGGACAGCACTGAAGCTGCAGTTCAGGGAGAGGGACATGTCTGACCAGAGCACACGGGGGCACGCGAAGGGGGAAGAATAGAGAGTGGAGCGCATCCTGACCCAGGAAGCCGTAAGGACAATATCCCCACTCAGAACAGCCAACGCACAGAGAGGACCATATGGTTGGCCCCCTATCCATGGCTGACCCAAGGTCCAGTGGGGGAAAACACTGGATATGCAAGGTCGGGATTGCACCAGGTCTGACCACACAATACCAAGGCAAAACACTAGGAGTGTGCAGTAGAACAACCGGGGGGGGGGGGGGGGGGAGCAGAGCATTGAGGTGTTGAGGGTGTGCCAACGATAAACTTTGGGACCAGGGCATGACACCCCATCAGACTCAATCAGAGATAATTTCTAAAGGTCAACAAGCAGACCTTGAATTATTTACAGGTTTTTTGATTTTTATTATTCTTTTTCTTTTTTTCACTTATTTACATATTTTTCTGGACATTGTTTTTGTTGTTGTTGTTGTGTCATCATTTTGTTTTCTTTTGTCACTTCATCTTGCTATGTCTTAATCTATATATTTTTGCATATTATCTCTGTAGGTGTATCTAGATAGGATAGAGTGGATGAAATGTCTGAAGGAGAAAGCAATAGGACCAATGGCTCTGGGGGGATATGAGAGAGGAGGAGGTAGGGGAAAGGAGAGGGTGTTAACCAATGCAAAGACAAGGGAGCAATAAGTAATCCAAAGTAAGTGGTGAGAGGCCTGGTAGGGATTGATCAGAGTAATATAACCGAGAGATATTATTGAAATTCAAATGAAGGCTGAGCTTGATAGTGGGACAAGAGGAAAGTAAATTGAACTAGAGAAAAGAAATAGGAGGCAAAGGACATTTATAGAGGTTTAAATACAGGAATGTACATAGGCAAATATATTTATATATGATGATGGGGAAATAGATCTACATGCATATACTCATAGGGTTAGTATTAAGGCAGCATATTTACATTGGACCTCCACTCAACTACTTCCTCAATGCAAGAACACATTGTTCTATTAAATTGACATTCCAAGATGCTCATATTCCCAACATGATTGCTGAAGACAAATGTGTGCTTAAGCAAAAGTGGTGAAGAAAACTGATGATGCTTGGCTCTCAAAAGATTTAGCCTCTGGGGCTCTTCATGGCTGGAGGGTAAATAAGCAGCCATCTAGCTCAGAAGCAACAAAGACCCCAAGGAAGAAGCACACCAGCTTGTGAGATCCCAAGGGGTCAAAAGGATCAGTTATTCAGGTATCAAAGAATACAAAATCATATCATTGTGTGCCCTCCTTCCTGATATGATTGCTGAAAACAACTTTGTGCATAAACAAATGAGGTGAAGAAAGCTGATGGTGCCTGGCTATCAAAAGATATAACATCTGGGTAGTCTGGGGTCTTAAAGGCTTGAGATAAACAAGTGGCCATCTAGCTCAGAAGCAACAGGTTCCACATGGAAGCAGCACACCAGCCTGTGTGATCATAGGGTGTCAAAAAGATAAGGTATCAGGCATTAGAGAGCTAAAATTTATATTATTGTAAAGGAGGAGGAGTGCAGATTGGGGACCTAAAACCCCTCTGTGGGTAACAGAACATCCCCTTACAGAAGGGTCTCAGGGAGGACACAAGCCAGTGTAGCCATGATGAAACATATAATATTCCTCTAGTTCTTTAATGCTTCATTCCCTCCACTATCATGATCCCAATTCTACCTTAAAATCTGCCTAGACCAGAGGATGGATGTACAGTGGTGCAGGTGGGGACTGAAAGCATAGGGAATCCTGAATAGATGTTCCCTTTAGGACCAGCGATGAGAGTGGCAATACTGGGAGGATGGAGGGAATGTGGGGTAAAAAGGGAGAACTGATTATAAGGTTCTACATGTAACCTCCTCCCTGGGGTATGGAAAACAGGGAAGTGATTGAAGGGAGACATTGGACAGTGTAAGATATGACAAAGTAATAATTTATAAATTTTCAAGGGCTTATAAAGGAGTGGGGAGCAGGGGTGGAGGGGATAAATAAGGAGCTAATACCATGGGCTTAAGTAGAAAGCAAATGTTTTGAGAATGATGAGGACAACAAATCTACAAATGTGCTTGCACATTTGGATGTATGTGTGGATTGTGGTAAGAGTTGAATGAGCCCCCAGTAACATGATTTTAAAAAAAGGTTACAGCACAGGGAGACCATAAGTGGTAACAGCAGTTACACTCTGGCTAAAGTGTTACTAAGAGTTGGAATCAACTCAAAGACAGTGAGTTTGTTTCATTTTGTGTGAATTGATATATTGATTTGCTTTAAGAAAAAAAGAAAACAAACAAAATGGGCACATACATTTTTCAGTTATCGAGAACAAAAATATCTCTTCAGTTATGCATGACCACAGAACACACCATAGATACGTGGAAACATTCTAGGGTGGAGTGGTCACTCTTAGCTCCTATCCCATTGGAAGTGATCAAGAACATATCCAGTCTTAAGATTCAACTCTCAAGTAGATTCAACTCTCAAGAAAGGGCCTAGAGAAGACACAGAGAAATCTCCCCACTACCCAGTTGGGAAATTTACATTCCCTCGTATTAATAGAGAATAGGGAAGTTTAGGCTTTATTTTACTCAATTTTATTTTTAGTCAGGTTTTTTCAAAGTGCCCAAAGGCTTTCTGGTGTAGATGCCTATAAATTAAAACTTATTGAGTTGGTGTTTTTATTTTTGCCACAAGCAAATAAACTCAGAATCCATGATCACATCTGTTTATGAAACTACTTTCTTCCCATTAGGGATTTAAGTCCCAGCGCCTGAATGTACTTGCAGCTTGGGTTGTTTTGCACTATGCTATAAAAATAAATTGGAATGAGACTGGCTTTTAATGCTACAGTTTACTTTATGCTGGATTTTTCAAACAATGAAACATAAAGCTGAGCAAAATATACTAACTTACTGAGTAAACTTAATATTCCAATTATAGCTCAAGGTATATTTATAGCCATGGATTTACCTTTATAAGGTCATTTCCTATTTCATTTATGCTAATTTTTCTCACAGCTTATTAAGTGCAGACTTTCTTTATAAAATCAATCCAACCAAAATTGACCCATTGTCCTGAAAATGTTGAAGCTAATCTTGAGGTTGTAATTACTTCCCTGTGGTCAGTTCTTTATATTGTGTAAGCAATCCGGGTGGCATAGTGGGTTGCACATGGAGCTGCTCACTGTTGGTTAGTGGTTATAGCCCTCCAATCCGTCTGCTCTCTCAAGAACTCTGAAGTCTGAGAAACTCAAAAGGGAGGCACTTTTCTGTCAGGGGGGTTGCAATGAATAGGGTGAACTCAATGGTGACTGTTGTTTTTTGCTTTTAATTGTCTAATGTGTTTTCAAAATACTTATAATGCAATGAAGTTACAAGAAACACTTGAAATCATGATGGAGCACATAAAATAATAATTAGAGACACTTTGGCAAAAACAATATAAATGATAATTAACTATGATCATATAAAAATAAACATATACCGACTAAATGTCTAGGTACATGGTAGTGGAAAGGGGTATTCACAGGGAGATCTCTTGAGAAGCTACTCTGAAAGCACTATAGACCCCAAACTTTTGATTGGTTAGGCCTATTCAGAAGTGACACTAAGGAGCAATTTGTAGATCAACATTGGTCAATGACTGTTGATTATTAAATAAGCGAACGGGGAAAACAATGATTGGTGGGGAAAATTTTTTTTCATATTTGAAGCTTATATTATGTTCTGAGAAAAGTGATTTTTAATGGAACCCAATAGGCTCTGTGAAGGTTTATGTTTTTAAAAATGTTCTTTCAGTGTTCATGGTCTCCAACAGAAGTCATTTTTATCTTTATTATAACTATATCTTTAATATAGCATAATTGTCAGTAACCATCTGCAATATCTACTTCACTCCTGCACACTGTCTCAGACTTTTCAAAGTCAAGATTCAAAAGTAAACTAGGCTTTTTTTCTCTCTCCTAAATTTTACCATCCTAGCTTTTATTTCCTATCTCAGATCCCACCTACTGGTATGCATCAAGAATTTGCATAACCAAAAAAAAAAAAGAATTTACACAACCACTCATATCATCAATAAAAAAACAGCACCAAATCCATTCAACTCGCAGTCACTTTCTGTAGGATTTCTGAGTCCTTCGATTTCTACAAGAGTAAACAATCTTATCTTTCTCCCAAAGGAAACACGAAAACCTTGTCACAGGGACTTTGCCTCGGAACAGCAGTCATGAAGAAGGAACTCATCTTACAAGTAAAATATGTTTAATAGTAAAGGGATTCACTTCATTATTATTACCTATTGCTATGAGATTTACCTTCTGTTTTATTTTATTCTATATTTGGGCTGGTAGATTTAGGAAAAAGCCTGCAATGATATCTAGACCATAGTGATTAATTACATTTCCTTCCAACATCCTGAGTCACACTGAAAATCCATTTTTTTAACCGTAATCAATCTCCTTCCTTTTAACATTATAGGTCATCTGCCAAATTTTTACAAATGTACATAGACTTATGAGACCCTGCATGCTTTCTTAACAGTTTTACTGAACTGAACAGCACCTATTTTAAAACTCCATTTCAATGATATTTAAGTAAATTTAGAGATTTGTACAACTATCACCAATTTTAGGTTTGGACCATTCACATCAACCCCATAAGATTCCTTGTGGCTTTTGGCAACCAATTATCCCTGCCACAGCCAGCCTTAAGCAACCACTGGTAGGTTTTCAATCTATATAGCTTTTCCTTTCCTAGAAATGTCATATATGAATTGGGTTTATCTCTGACTTTGCTCACATAGAATGTTTTGTTGATCCATTCATGTTGTTGAGTGTATCAGTAGTTGAAGTCTTTAAAATTATTTAGCATTCCATTGGAACACACATGCTACATTTTATTTATCCATTCAGCAATTGTGTGACATTGTTATTGCTTTTGAAATCTTCATTGCACTTTTGCTTTAAAGTATGATGTTTCTATGGGCATTCACAAGCAATCTATTTTCTGAATATATTTTTATTAATTTTTGCAAAACTAGGATTAGAATGGCTAGATTTTATAATAAGTACAAGATTGTTTAAAATAGCCACACTACTACAACTACTACTACTACTACTAGTAGTAGTAGTACTACTACTACTACACACACATACACACACACACCAACTTGGCCGTACCAATGTCAGAAATTGTCATTTTCTTCCACATTATCAACTATTGGCCTTGTTTTCAGTAAGACTGTAGTCACTACAGAAGGTACGGAATTGAATTTTGTTTTGGTTTTAATTGAAAGTATCATGCAGAAGAACAAACAAATCGGCTTAGAATAAGTAGTCAGAATGTTTCCTCAAATTGGGGAATAATCTGAGTGGTATCAAATTGTTCACTTTAAAATCAGCAGCCCAATTTGCAACCACACCCCCACCAGGCTCCTGAGTACGTGGTGCACAGATTTTGTTCTACTAGTAGAGCTCATTTCAAGGAGACAGAGTGGCATAGGTGGTTTGCAATCAACTGTTACACTTAAGATTTGGTAGTGTGAGTCCTGTCCAGATCATCATCTGTCCAACTTGGTGGTGGGGTGAAGGGAGATGGAATTATATTCTATCTTTAAAAAACAGTTTATACTGACCGAGATCTCCCTTCACACACTTTTCTGTTGTCCATCCTTCAGAGAGGAGGTTATATGTTTATCACTGTGATGAATTCCCCCTTTCTACCCCCATCTTTCCCTTATCCTCCTGGTATCGTTACTCCTTTTATTGGTCCTGAGGGGTTTACTGTCCTGGATTCCCTGTATTTTCAGCTATTATCAGTTTCAGTGTACATCCTCCAGTCTAGCCATATCTGTATGGTAGAATTAGGATCATGATAGTTGGGGGAGGGGGCACTATATAACTAGAGGAAAGATCTCTGTTTCATTGGTGCTATACTGCACCCTGACTCACTTGTCTCTTCTTTGTGACCCTTCCATAAGGGGATGTGTAAGGCATAAAAAATAATAATTTGAGCGAGCAGTGATGCCCACAAAAAATAATAATCTAGAAGTTATCAATGGTTCATGAGGGAGAGAGAGTGAGGAATGGAGGGGGACAATGAGGAGGTGATACCAAGAGCTCAAGTAGAAAGAAAATGTTTTAAAAATGATGATGGCAAAAAATGTACAAATGTGTTTGACACAATGGATGCATGTAAGTATTGTGCTAAAAGCTATGTGAGCCCCCAGGAAATGATTTTAAGAAAGACAGTTTAGAAGCAAATATACCCATTCTCTCTTATTGACATCTTCAGTCCAGGTTATTATGTGAAATTGGTGTCTTGGAAGACTTGAGGGCTATGGCACTAGGTATGTCCTTGCCTCACTATACCTGTGCCACCAGCATGGAGCCTTCCCAGCCTAGGGGTAGTAGTGGTGGTAGTTGGGTATTATTAGCCACTCCTAGTACCCCTTATAGATGGGCATCCATCCACTCTCTACCTGTGCTTTCCACTGCACTCCATAGGCAGGGAACCTACTTATCCTCTGTTTATCACCTCCTGCTGCCTTCCCTGTGTAAGGATTCTGCTTTCCACTTCTTCCCTGGTTTTATAGGCCTATGTATTCCTGTTCTCTAGTTTCCTCTTCTCACCTACCTTCATTGACCTTCTTGGAGGCTTCAGACATTCCACTAGTCTCCCTTTACTCTCCTAAGAGGATCTTCCACTTTTGCCCTATGCCTTGAGATATTGTGGATGACCAGTTGAAGATCTTTCAACACTGGATAGCTTCAGTCTCTTGGATAGCCCAAGAAGGGCATCCCATACCCAGCTATAACACTGAACGAAGTCTGAAATTTAAAAAAAAATTGTCACAAATGCACAGTAATGAGATAGTTGTTAAGTGAGAAGTAGATACAGTTTCACTATAAAATATTGAAAAAGATATACCAAACAAACAATAACTATAAAATATCTTTAGTGCCTCTATTTCTATGAAACACAATAAGTATCACAAAGAAAGAGAGACCTTTAGAAGCAAGTATAATAATATATATGTTTATATATCTCAGAAAGGGAGTAAGAAAAAGCTGATAATATTAAAAGAAGAAATGTCAATAGTTATAGCTGCAGATTTCAATGCCTCACTCTCAAAAGTTGATATGACAACTAAACAAAAGTCTGTAAGGATAGGGAAGATATGAGTGACACTATTAGCCAATTGACCTACCTAGCATTAATAGAACATTCAACTGAACAACAAGAAACTACACTTTTTTTTTCCAGCTCACATAAATTGAAGAGGATTGATATAATTTAAGCTATATTCTCAGGCTACAACATACTTAAAGAAGATAACTTTGGAAAGTAATTTGGGGAGTCTCCATAGTGTGGAAATCAAAGTACTAATATCTAAATACCCCATGGGTCATGGGGGAAATGACAAGAAAATTGGAAAATCTTTTGAAATGTATGAAATAAAATGATAACATTACCAATGTATGTGATGCAATTAAGAAAGTGCTTAGAGGGAAAGTATTTGTCGCTGTGCATGCTCGTGTTAATAAAGAAGGAAAATTTCAAGTCTAAAATCTAATCTTCTACTCTAAGAAACTAAACGAGTAGAAAAGCAAATCATATCTAAAGCATGAAGGGGAAAGTGTTCAGAGCAAAAACTAATGAAAAGAATGGGATAGCACAAGGTGTGTTATTTTAAAGATAAAAAAGAGTGATAAGTCTGAGCAAGAAAAGAGAGAAGACACAAATGATCAAATTCAGGTATGAAAAAGGGGGCATAACAACCGACCCTAAGAAAAATATCACAATTGCATGGGAATATTATGGATAATTTTAAGCCCAAATCAGACACTTAGGTGAAAAGGGAAATTCCTAAAGGGAATTTTTACTTATGATCAATGGGAGTTTATAGTACTTGAACCCAGTTTTCCCTTGTCTTTATTTTATTTTACTTTATTTTATATTGCAGTGACTACATAATTTAGTAGTCAATGAGTGACGCGTTCCTGTCCGGGGAGTGTGTATGCGCTTCTATTCTCTGCCAATGGTCAGTGGTGACTGGGGAGCCCAGCCAGTGTACAAGAAGGGTTCATCAGCTTTGCTTTTCCAACAGGTCTGTTGTATACTGTTGCAGTTTACTGTTGCAGTTTCTTAGTAAGAGAGAGGAAGAAATTATCTAGTTCTTATTTAACTCTCAACTTTCAGATCTCTCCATTAAATTTTAACTGAGACCATCATTCCTTAAAACTGGAATTGCAAACTCAAGGTAGAACTTTATACTTGGGCCCTTCCTTCCTTCCCCTTCCAACCTTTCCCCCTTCCCCCTCAGTCCTCTTCACTCTGCAAACATTGTTGTTTTGTCATATCTTACACTGCCCGCCATCTCCCCCTGCCCACTCCTCCCTATGTTCGTCCTCCAGATAGGAGACAGTCTGTAGATCCCCATAGCTGGCTTCCTCTCTCCACCCCACCCTCCCTCCACCCGTCCGGCAACTCCACTCCCACCAATGACCCTGGGAGGTTCACCCACCCTGAGTTCCCTGTGCTTCTAGCTCCCATCTACGCCAGTGTACCTCCTCCAGTCCAGCTGGAACTGCAGGGCAGATACTGGGAGAATGTTGACAAGGGCAGGCAAGTGGGAGTGCTTGGCACAGTATATGTAACTATGTATTGAGCTATGCATGATAAAAAGTGATGTATGAGCCCCCAGTAAAATGATTAAATAAAAAATAAAACAGAAATAAATAGATAAATAAATAAATAAAAATAAAAGTTTTTAAAAAAAGGTAGAACTGTGGATCCCAACCAAATGTACTACTTTGACTAACGACACCACTATGTGTGGGATTTCACACTCCACATCACCTTCTCGCCATGAGGGCACACTGGAATTTGTTTTGGAGCCTTTTCCAGGGCAGGTAACCCATTGGGAAATGGGAGGACTTCAGGCACACCCTTGAGCAAGAACCCAGCAGACTCCCACTGGTCATTTGAGAGTTTTACCAATTTTCCCTGGAAAGCTGTAACCCAGTTTGTTGCTTTCCTTTCATTGATTCCAGAACTCTTAAATGGTTGGTTTTTAAAGATTTTTTCCCACATTCTACATGGCTGTTAAAGAGAGGGTTTGCTTATCTTTTTACCATATAGCAGGCACCCTGAAACATTCTAATGAGTCTGAAGGTCAGAACTATTGCCAAGAAGAATTATGGACATTTGCAGCAGTCATTTATAAATGTAAAGATCATTCTGTACATTATTTTTAAAAAATAGTTAATTTTAAAAATCTGTTCCATATTCTTTCAGTGATTAAACTCTATTTGATCACATTAAGGAGAATCTATCCATGCTTGAGGCATATTTTCTTTGTCTTATTTAAAATGGTTTTGTTGGTATATACTTCACATATCATATAAGTGTGCATTCAGTCTTAGGAAGAAGATTTGTGCCCTCCCCACCACAGTCAATTTCAGAAGATTGTCTTGTCCTTGTTGTTGCTAGTGCCTCATTACCCCCCTCGCCCCAGTCTCTCCTACCATGTCCCTAGGTGATTATTAATCCACTTACTCTGTCTGTAGCTTTACCTCTCCTGGATTCCATATACACAAACCCCTACAAATCTAAGCAGGAAGTAAAAAACAAAATACTAGACAAACCAGAAAAGCCTCACTTGAAAAGAAAACAGACTATATTAAAAACTGAAGCATTGGGTGAGCCTCGGTGGTGCAGTGGTTGTGTGCAGGACTGCAGCGCACAGGGGTGGCAGTTCAAATCGAACAGCAGCTCTTCAGGAGCAAGGCTGGGCTTCCTACTCCCACTAGGGCAATGATGCCAGAAAAACAAAACAAAACTGAAGCATCATTAAAGTGGATCAACAGGGAGATCAAATAATAAGGTATTACATTTTAGCCTAATGACAGCTCTTATAGTTGACTTTATAATGTTCTCTGTAGGAAAACTCAGTTATTCACATCCCTGCGCTATGTTCAAAGGAGATTCCCAGGAGGCTCGATCTGCATGTGGGCCCTGCAAATGGATTTGGGGCATCCACTGTCATCCTTATCCTTCTGCAAACTGGGTCCTCACTATTTAAGCTCTAATACAATTCTCTATTTCAGACTTGAATTTTATTATTTAAAATCCTTGGACCACTCAGGTTGGTGTACTTCTTCTGTCTGGATTTAGTTGATACCTCTCTTAGCAGGATTTTAGCAAAAGCCTTTAAAAGCCCCACTAGCTGCTTTTCCTGATAGCTGAGAACCATCTGATTTTTCATCACACTTCACTATAACATCCTTATCTTCAGCGATGTCTTCATGAGGGCTAGTATCAAGTAGGGTAATGTCATAAAAAAAAAGTAATTGTTCTTAGTTTAAGGCTAGAAGTAAGCCTAAGGCCAAAATGCATTCATGTACCTATGTCTCTTCTAAGTTTCTGTTTCACTTTGGACACATAATTGTCATTTTATAAAACAGAACATTCCTCTGATGCATAAATATATTCTACTGTGGTGTCATTTATTTGGTCAGTGGTATAGAATTTAAAACACTTGACAAAAGGAAATTGTATGAGTATAGGATGGCTTCAGACAGCAATTCATGAATTGTTGACTTGTACTGATTAAACTTGTGTATTCATCTGGGTAGACTAGAGAAACAAATTCATAAACACATACATGAATATAAGGGAAAGGTTTATATATAAGAGGAACATGATATTGAGAAAGCATCCCAACCCAGTCCAGTTCAAAATCATAAGTCCGCTATAAGCCCATACATCTGGTACCAGTCTATAAAATCTCCTTCGACTCACGAAATCACAGGCCAGTGGGTGCAGAGTCCCAGCGTTGGCTGGGGTCCTCTTGTGGCTTCTTATTTCCAGGACTCAGGATCCATCAGCAGTATCCACTGTGATAGAAACATCTCAGCGCTGGCAGGGATCTCTTTGTAGCTTTTCTGGCTTCAGAGATCTAATTCCATCAGGGTAAGGCTATATGGCTTCTCCTCTGACTCCTCCTTCTCTAAGAATCAAGATTGATCAGCATGTTGTCATCTCGTCTTGTCAGTAGTTGTCTCTGTGAGTGGAGCGAGTCCCAACCACTAGGGAAAATGGTCTCTCATCGCCACAAAGGAAATACTGTCAGACTTCCCAGAATTCACAGGAGAAAGCCAGGCCCACACAGAGGCATCATTGGCTACTCAATGGCTATTTCCAGATTGACAGGCTGGATTCCACCCCTGCTTGTGTTACTGTTTCTGAAGGGTTTATCTATCTTGATTTTCATGTACTGAATGATCTTAAATATGCAAATGAACATAAGGAAATCTAGCATGTTTAATGAGGTGAAACACACAAAAACCTTAATAGTAAGGGAAAGAAATATTAAAGAACTAGAACATAGTTCTGTGGCTTATCAGTGTCATACCACACCCTGGAGTTATTATCCATTCCATGTGACCCTTCTGTAAGGAACTGTCCTATTATCTTATACATTGGTTTGACGTCTCCACTAAATTCATGACCCTTCATTTTGATTGGTGTGCTTGTTTTTGAACTTCAGATACCTCTTCCCGTCAGCACAATTGATCATACAGGTTGGTGTGCTTCTTCCATTTGTTGCTATCTTGCTAGATGGCTGCTTGTTAAACTATAAGCCTGTAGCCCTGAAAGAAAGGGGGGACTGGACTGATGGTTTTTAACATGTACTTCTCTCTATTTAACAGTAACATTCTTCTGCTCTGTTTCAGGATTCTTGTTAGCCTTGTGGATATATGCATGTCTTTTTTTGGTGTTTATCTTTACATGATAGGCAGGATAGACAATTTTATGGAGACAGTGACAGGAGCAACAGTTCCTGAGGGCAAGGGAGTGGAGAAGGGGATAGGTGAGTGGGGAGACAATAATTATGGGTACAGATGAGTAGTAAGTGTTCTGAAATTGATGGCAAGCAGTGTATAGTATTTCTGGTCATGTTTGATCAATTGAATTTTACTAGAGAGGAAATACTGAGAAGTGAACAATGGATATACATACTAATGAGGTAAGAGAGAAAAAAAGAAAAGACAAAAGAAGAAAAAATATATGTATACATATGCAAATGCAACAAGGAAGCAGATGGACTGTGGGCCTTTACTTAAATTTTATCTCAGTACAAGAGTGGTTTGTTCTAATAATCTGGCATTGTTTGATACTCACCTCCCTGAAAAGATTGCTGGGTGCATAAGCAAATGTGGTAAAAAGGCTGATGGTGCTCATCTACTAATAGATATAACATCTGGGTTTGAAATGTTCTTTTTGATGATGAATATCATGTCATTCTTCTGCAATTAGTCATTCCCAGCATAATAAACCATATGACTGTCTGATTCAAAATGTTCCATGCTGGTACATTTTGGTTTGCTAATTCCTGAGATATCAATCTTTATGCATTTCCACTTTAAAAACATTTTATTGGGGGCTGATACAACTTTTATCCCAATCCATACATCCATCCATTGTATGTCATATGCATTTCATTTTTGAGGACTTTCAATTCTCTTCAATTTATACTTTGTTCATTCTGTTTTCCAATTATTGCCACATTGTTGCATTGAGTCATGCACCATCAGCAATGAAGGTCCATCCAAGTCCTTTAAGCCAACTCTACATTTAGAAACCAGCTCTTCCTCAGTCATATTTTAAGTGCTTTCCAATCATATAATAGCACTCTAGCAGACATTATTCCATGACTATTCATAAGACTGCAGTGGCTAGTCTCTTGAAAACAGATTACCTATTCTTTCTAGTTTGTTTTAGTCTGAAAGCTGCACTGAAACCTGTCTGTCATGGGTGACATTGTTGAGTTGATATTTGAAATTCTGGTGGAATAGCTTCCAGCATCTCAGAATCTTGAAAACCACCAAACTGTGACAAATAACAGATGAGTAGGCTAGAGAAAGCCGTTGTTATTGTGGTTAGGTGCCATCAAGTCATTTCTAACTCATAGTGACTCTATGTACAACAGACCAAAAAACATCACCTCATCTTGCTCAATTCTCACAATTGTTCTTCTGTTAGAGCCCATTGTGTCAGCCACTAGATCAATCCATCTGCCGATGGCCTTTCTACTTTGCCAAGCATGATGTCCTGCAGGTACTTTTCTCTCCTGATAACATGGACAAAGTTCATGAGAAAAAGAGGTCTAGAAGATTTATTCCTATTTATTCCTATGTCCTATGATGCAATTCAGACATAAAGAATTTAAGTAGTATGCTCACATAATGATAATAATAATGATTTTTTATTTATCGCTTGTTATGTGCTAATCTCTATTTTAGGAGTTTTTGTTATAATTGTATCTTTAGTCTCCCAATATCTCATTGAGATAGTAGTACCATTAGCACTTTCTAAAACCCAGAGAATGAAAAAAAACAGAGAATGTCGCACAAGAGAATCATACTAAAAAATAATAATTATTTGTGGAAATCTACCTACCATACTTAGCCTTTGTCAGGTTCTATGTCAAGAGCTTTATATGTTTAATACATTTAAATACTATTCTTAACACAATTGTCATATAAAACATAGCCCTTGGTATTGCCATTCCCATTTTATAGATGGGAAAAACCAAAGCATACAGATGTCCAATCACTTGGTCATAATCATGTAGTTAGTTAAGTGATTAATCTAAGATTAGCTTGAGACAAACTGTCTCTCTAGCGATGGATGGAGCTCGGATATGAACTGTGTGGTCACCCACACAGCAGGAACTCATGGTTCCCCACTGTTTTTACCCACTTGCATACTACACATTACAAACACGGGTTTTTTTTTTTTTTTTAAGAATTGTAGAAGTTGGGGGTAGTCAGGCATGTCATAAATGAGCATTCATTGTAAAATCTATTTTACACTTATTGCGGTATCCTCCACAACAGTCTCATTAAGTTATTGTTGTTGGTGGTGGTTGGTTGGTTCCCTTCCCTCCCTCTCCCCCATTCTCTGCTTGAAATTATTAACTAATAAAGAATAGACTAATGTCAGGAGCAAGTCGTTTTATTAAGAAGTAATCTTCCTAGAAGGTAGCCCTTTGTATTGTGATGAAATATCATTTTACAGCTATAAACCCTATCATTTGAATCTGAGTTGAATTTGAATCTGAACTGGCCTTTTGAAGTCAAAAGAAGAATATTTTGCTCCTCCTCCACAGGACATTAGTTCTTTATATGCAGTAAATAAAACTTTGAACTCGTCTTCATAGATTTTCTTTCCTGGACCTACTCCATAGCTCACTTGGCTCTTGGTTTCATTGCCACATACATATATTGTAATGTAGTATAGTGTAATCCTTAAAAATGATCAATTTTGAAATTCACTATCCATTTTTTGGTGTCCTCAACATTTAAAACCAGCCATCTAATTTTTAACAAATCACTTCAACTGTTCATACCTGTTTCATCATCTATAAAATCGAACTAAATGTAGGAAAAGACAGAAAACTGATTGTGGAAGCAATTGTACAATTCTACTCGACATGATTGATCTATGGATTGATACGATATATGTATTAAATACCAATTAAAATGGATTTAAAATTTTTTAATCAAATAGAAGAGAGAAGGTTAAGTATAATAATAGAGTTAAACATTGAGAAAAGTTCCTGAAATAGGGTCTGTGCTACGAAATTGTGGGTAGGTAATGTTATTTTAAAATGTGGAGTCTTATTCAAAGACTACTATATATAGACATTAACATTGCAAAGGGGAAATGCAGTTGAATTTCCAAGACAATTCCACTTAATATCCTCGACTTTATGTGATTTTTGTAAAGAAATCTATAATTGCATTTGATTTTGGAAAATCACAAATGACTTATAATTAGGTGATAGTATGAGAGAAAACCCTTGCTTTTCCTGCTGCTAGTGTGAAGGGCTCTTTTTTCCATCCTATTCTAAGCCATCCGGTTAGATCCTATGAAGATTGTTGGAGACCCTGATTGTGTCTTCCAGGGTATTGGCTTTCATTCCATGATATATATCATCAGTACATATCAGAAGCATTCCACCAATCACAATAACCAAGTCACTGGTGAGATATGAATAGAACAGAACCAAAGGCAGAGCTGGCTGCAGCCCCAGACAACTCCCTTTGAGGAAATCAACATTTAAACAACTTAGAGTTCACCTAACAGTTGTATTCACAGTCAGAATAAAAAACTCCTCTTAGTCTTGTTAATAAATACACAACAGGAGAGATATTTTCCAGAAGGCTTCTCTAAAACCAACTGCATTATGTTGTGTTGGTGGTATAGAGGTGAGTAAAGCTCCCTTCAAATACATTATGTCTATTACCAATTGCTTGGCAATGCTAGAGCAACTAAAAAGAGAAACTTAGTTAAGTGTAATTTGTTCTTAGGAAACCTGCACTTATTTCTAGTAATTATTGCCTTCATTTTCTAATGACTCATGGGGAATCTTTTAAATAATCACTTATATAAGCTAACCAGAAATTAATAGTAAATGTGTTCTTTTAGTTTAAGAAATAATTCTGCTTCATTTTGAAAGCTGAAACTTCTTTTTTATGTTGCTGGTTTTGTCTCCACCCTTAACTGCCAAGACAGGTAATGAAGACTTAGAGATCTCATTTACAAACTCTCAGAGTTTGGGAATCTAATCTTTCACAGCCTCAGCACTAGAAACATTTAACTTTATCCCTTACAATCTCAGCAATTACTTCCGTTTCAATGACTCTTCCCTGATGCTTTTCTCTCTCCAATCAGAAAATCTCTCTTGAATGTGAAGATTGAAACAAAATCTCCTATTTCATCACTGACCACAAATTGAAAACTTCTTCTCTACTTTTGTTCAAAAAAAAAAAGATGGGAGGTGGGGAGAGAAGCTTTCATGATAATCCTTTAAAGTCTTGTAGTAGAGTCTTTCTGACTTTAGACCTGGAAGTCATTCACTTTTATGTTTGTTCAACAATGGACTTTCTCCTTTGTTCATTCAACATTCTTTCCACAAAGGTATGTTGAGTGCCCATTATTCTGGCTAGGTGTTTTGCTCTGCACTGGAGAAGCATCTGAACAACAGAAGCGACACAGTCCTTGCCTTGCCTTCTTAGAGCTCACCGAAATGTGCCCCACATAATGTCTCCTTGATGAGAGTGTCATAGTCCATGCTGAATTGTTAATTTTTGAGAATTATCTAGCTCTCTTGAAATTGCTTTCAATGAAAGTCTTAAAACAATTATCTCCCTCCTGCTCACCAAATTTTTTTCTTTTTCTTTTTTTTCATTTTTTGGGGGGGCTTCACTGCCCTCTGGTGGTGGGAGTAGGAGGCCCAGTCTTGCTGCTGGACTTGAACCTCCATCCCAGTGGGCCACAGTCCCGCGCACAACCACTACGCCACCAGGCCTCAGCCCTAAATTTCTTGAAATACCATCAGTGTCAAAATTTTCTCCTATGCTGTCACTCTCCTAAGGTTTTCAAACAGAGAAAACAGAGACGGCAAAATGGAACCCAAAAACCCTGCCATAAATCAGGCCAAATTTGCTATAATTGCACACTTAGAAGTTGGGATAGCTCAACTTTCTTCTTCTTCTCCTTCTCCTTCACTTCATTATCCCATCATAATTGTTCATGGATTGATCATGAATTTCTTACATGATCATGGTAACATGAATTGAAGAAATTTCTCTTTTTGCATAGGATTTTAGTTTCTGTTATTAATGAAACATTGTTTCTTATTGTAGGAATAGCCCTGCCCTAGTCTATGCCATCCTTGCTATATGGACTTGGAGCATGCTGCAGTTTCCACTTGACCTTGCAGGTAAGTGTCTTGATGTCAACTGAAGAAGAGAAAATTTCAATTCTATATGATCAGTTGTACTAACGGAAAGGACACAATTGAGAAGATCATTGCGCAGACACCTTAGTTCCAGTTCACTTTGAAAGAAAAGTGGATTAAAACTTAGGCAATCCATTTGTTGATTCACTCTAGTACATGGGGTGGTAACAAAGTAGATCGAGAGCTCAGCTTTAGAGCCAATTCACACTGTCACCTCATTAATTATGATGTGTCAAACCTGCAAATTAGTGAATACGTTTGAGCCTCAGTTTTGTCACCCATGAATTGGGCATGATGATCAGAGTAGGTAGCATTAGGATTCTTGTAATGACTAAATAAGATGCAATTAATAAAGCATAGTAGCAGGCTAGTGTCAGCTCTTCATATTTGTAAAGGTCATTTTTAAAATTCCTCTACCAGACTTACTGTGTCAGAACTTCAGAGGGAAGAAGAGCAGTTCTTCCTACGTGGAAAGCCTACATGGGAAATTGGACTTGATCTTACTTTGATAGAGACAGAAAAAATAAGATGTTTGCCAGATGTTTCATATTAGTGATGCCCTAAAGGGGTGATGTCTAATAGTTATCAACCACATGTAGCTCATGGAATATAAATTAATATCGGGGGCTAAAATTGAAAGCTCATTTTTTTTCAGTCTCCCTCTCTAGACACATGTTAGCCCTCAGTTTTCACCTACGGCTACTCTATTGGGCAGCATAGATATAGAACATTTTTATCATCACAGATATTTCTGTTGAACAACATGGATCGGTCATTATCTTATAACTTTTATGACTTCAGCAATTGGATTTGGAATTCTCCTAGATGCCACCTTACCCTGAAATAATTCTATGATTTAAGAATTACATTTTCCTCAGGTCAGAATTGTTTTTTATTGCACCTTACTCTTATGGCCTTAAGATTGGAATTGAACTTTAGGATAGTGTTATTTCATTTTTTCCTTCGGTGTCTGCTTTAATATGACCAGACATCTCAGAGGTGACTATTGATCTCGGCGTTCACTGTTGGCAAGCAAAACTGTCACCAGGTTGGTGGAAATAGTACGTGGTTGTCTATGGCATTTCAAAAGTCTAAATTACCGATTAATGTATGACAACACACAAGCCCACATAGACACAGACACATGCTGTCTCAGACACAGGCTGAGACAGTTCAACTGAGAACAGTCCTACAGTTCAACTGAGAACATATTAGGCTTCATTACTTTAGACGTCTAGCAATACCCTCAGGGTCCCCACGAGAGCCATTCTCCAACCCTAACTTCTGAAGAAAGGCTATTATTGATCTTATATTGGTTTTTCTTTTTGCATTCACTCCGCTAATCCTAACCCTCCTCCTTTATTTTGTGGTTTATAGCCTTGCTAAGAAAATTTTTATTTAAGAAGGAAATTTTGTAAACTTTCAGGAGTGATAATGTTATGCAGCTGTTTGAAAAACAACGACCAAATGTTACTTCTGACTAAATCACTATTGTGTTTGCCAACAAACAGCACATTCTGTTCACCCATATCAAGGCAGCTTAAGAATATTTTGCAGGCTACAACAGATGAAGGCCTTCTCTGTTCGAACACTCCAAATGGAAGGTTTCATTATTATAAAAGAATTATTTCCCACCCTTGACCCTGAATTAAATTTGCATTTTAGAAATTAAAACAAAATGGCTCATCTGTTGATTGGACTTCTTCGTTCAACTGGAAAATCAGTAATTATATCCAGTCTCTTCCTGTAAACTGTGAAACAAAACCATAAAGAATTAGAACAAAATAAAACAATTATGGCATTAACTTGGAAGTTTTTTCATTAGAAAAATAAGTTTTACATGAATTAAGTTTGTACTTGAATCTAAGCACTTGAATTTCCCCTGACAGTTAACACTCATGGCCAAGTAAAGGAATAAACTAGTAAACTCCAAAAGAAAGGGCCCAGAGGAACTGAGCCATGCATACTCTGGTTTCTCTCCCGAACATTGTCAGCCAGGGAAAGACTCGGTGAGAAAGCAGAGGGGGACCAGGGATACTAATCTAATTCCAGTGCAGACCTGTGCTCCAGTCACATGCTCCAAAAGGCAGCGTTTGACTACATGACCATGGTTCCACAGCGCTAACGTAGAGTTCAGAAATTTGATTGGAGCACTAGGTATAGCGATCACAACAGAATAAGTAGTATCTCATGTCTCTTGTAGACAGAGTGTCTCAGATGCCAGGTGCATAATGGTGCAGGAACTACGTAACACTCAATGCGTATTATCTTGTCAGTCACAATCAATGTCTATGTTACTGTCTTATGTATTTACTCTATCATATTTTGTATCTGAGATGTTTGCCATGAAACAACATATAACTTGGCTTGTATCTTACAGCATCTAATTTCATCTATCGTGTGTTTCCAGAGTGTTTCTTTATTTCTGTTGCATTTTCATTCAGAAACATTACTGTAAAGCACAACATGACTCCCAATGCTGCAAAACCACTGCTAGTGATAGCTGGAGCAAGAGGCCAATGGAAACTATAGTCTGCAAAGTGAAGCAAAAGACTATTAAAAAACACAGACAGATCCACATGCAGGAAGCACACCAGCATGTGTGATCAAGAGGGGCCGAAGGGAGCAGATATCGAGCACCACAGAACAAGAATCACATCATTACATAGGAGGAGGAGAGCAGGGTGGGGACCTAAGGCCCACTGGTGGGTAATTGGTCACCCCTTTACAGGGGAGACACGCGGAGGAGACAGACCAGTCGGGGGGCAGCCAGGCAGTGATGATGCATACAAGTTTCCTCTATTCCTGAAGCCTTCCTCCCTGTCCCCCAACCATCATGGTCCCAACTCTACCTTGCAAATCCAGATGGACTGGAGAAGTCACACTGGCATAGAGGGGAGCTGAAGATATGGGGAAACCAGGATGGATGGGCCCCTTCAGGCCAATGGTTAGAGTGGAGATACTGGAAGGGTGGAGGGAAGGGGGGGTAGAGAGACGGAACCAACAGCAAGGATATATACAAAAGCTCTTATTTGAAAGATGGGCATCAAAGGAGTGGGTTGGGGGAGAGGTCGGGCAGTGTACGATATGACAAAACAATAACAATGTATAAACTATTGAGGGTTGGAGGGGAGGAGAGACCAGGGG
>PVJH01027007.1:0-29277 GCA_004026705.1 Nesogale talazaci
CTTTCCTGTAAAGCCAAACAAATACCTCCCTGCTCTGCAGCAAGTAAGTCTAAACCTCTTCTATTTTGTAATACTACTTCTGCTAAAGAATCTACCTGTTCTTGCAAATCTTGTGTAGTGCCTGATGAGGCCTGCATATCCAAGATTAGCTGCCTAGATAACTTGGTGTGTTGCAGTTCCAAAGGCCACTGCAGTACTGATCCCTAATCTTACAAATAGGTCACCTAGTTGCACTGCCCTTTAGCTCTTCCCGCCATGTAATCAATAGCAGGGATAGGGACAGGTTCGTTTCCAGGAATAATATCTATGTCTGGAGGGAGAAAGGCTAGCACACATAACTCTGTGGGAGCGTGATTTTTATATCTCCACAGGAAAAGAGAGAAAAAAAAACCTTAAATCCGGTGTTCCTGGATGTGAATGCAGCATGAAGCAATGGAGCAGAGAACCAGTGGAGAAATCTGAGAGCACAATCCCAATCTCAACTACAAGGGCAGCCACCTCTCCCCCAGGGGAGTTTGCCTTGGAGGTCAGCACTGAAGTTGCAGCTTGGGGAGTGAGATGTGCCTCACCAGAGTACACAAGAACAAATGAAGGGGGAGGAAGATAGAATGGAGTACATCCTGGCCCACCGAGCCTTCAGGACAATATTCCCAATCAGAATAGCCAATGCAGAGAGAGGAGCATATGGCTGGCCCCAATATGAAATATAGCTTCCCTTTCTGACACAAGGCCTTTCGGGGTCACCAGTGGAGAAACAGGGTCAGGATTATACCCTGTCTGGCCCAACCGCACCATGGAAAAAACTAAGGGTGTGCAATGGAGCATGGAGCTCCAGATGGAGTGCCAGGGATATACTTTGGGCCCAGGGTGTGGCACCACATCTGACTCAACCAAGGGACACTCATGGAGATCAACGAACAGATCTTAAACTATTTACAGGTTTTTATATTGTTATTATTTTTATATTTTTACATCTGTATTGGACATTGTTTTTTTGTTGTTGATGTTATCATTGTGCTATTTTCTTTGGTTGCTTCATTTTAGGATGCCTTTTTTTTATACATATTGTTTTCTCTGCAGGTTTATCTAGATAAAATGAACAGTATGAGGTGAAAATGATGTGACTGATAGTTGCAGGGTGGACATGGGAGAGGGGGAGGAGGTGGAAAGGAGATGGTGTTGACTGGCCCAGGGATAAGGGAATAACAAGTGATTCAAAATCAGTGACAGGGTAGGTGTGAGAGGTCAAGACTAATGTAACAGAGAGAAAATACTGAAACCCAAATGGAGGTTGAGCATGACAGTTGGACAGGGGGAGGTATAAGAAAAGGATTGATCAAGATTAATGTAACAGAAAGAAAACACTGAAACCCAAATGGAGGTTGAGCATGATGGTGGGACTGGGGGAGGTATAAGGAAATAGAGGAAAGAATTTGGGAGTAAGGGACATTTATAGAGGTTTAAATACAGGCACATGGATAAGTTCATATGTTCATATATGACGATGGGGAAATAGATCAAAGTGCATATACCTATAGGATTAGTATTAGGAGAGCAGATGGGCATTGGACCTCCACTCAAGTACTTCCTCAGTGCAAGAACATTTTGTTCTATTAAATTGGCATTCCATGATTTGGACCTCCCTGGTACAATCACTCAAAACAAATGTGTGCATACGCAAATATGGTGAAGAAAACTGATGGTGCCTGGCTATCAAAAGATATAATGTCTAGGGTCTTAAAGGCTTGAAAGTAAACACAGTCATCCAACTCAGAAGCAACAAAGCCCACATGGACGAAGCATACCAGCTTGTGGGACCACGAGGTGTCAAAGGGATCAGTTATCAGGCTTCAAGAACTAAAAAGCATAACATTATGTGCTAACTTTCCTGATATGATCGCTGATGACAAATGTGTGCATAAGCAAATGTGGTGAAGAAAACTGATCGTGCCTGGCTATCAAAAGATGTAGCATCTGGGGTCTTAAAAGCTTGAAAGTAAACAAGCAACCATCCAGCTCAGAAGCAAGCCCACATGAAAGAAGCAGATCAGCCTGTGCGACCCCGAGATGTTGAAGAAATCCGGTATCAAGCATCAAAGAACTAAAAATTACATCATTATAAATGAAGGGGAGTGCAGTTTGGGGACCCAAAGCCCATCAATAAGCGAAGCGACATCATCTTACAGAGGGGTTGCAGCAAGGAGATGAACCAGTCAAGGTACAATGTAGTAACAATGAAATGTGCAACTTTCCTCTGGTTCTCCCACTGTCATGATCCTAATTCTACCAAACAGATCCAGCTACACCAGGGGATATACAGTGCAGTAGGAAACATGGGGAATTTAAGATAGATGATTCCTCAGGACTAGTAGGGGCAGTGGTGATACTGGGAGCGTGGAGGGATGGTGAAGTAGAAAGGGGGAACTAATTACAAGTATCTACATATGACTTCCTTTCTGGGGTACAGACAAGGGGTGGGTGAAGGGACACACTGGACAGTGTATGATATGAAAAACTAATAGCAATTTGTAAATTATTAGATGCTCATGGGGGAGGAGGATGGGGAAATATGGGGAGCTGAAATTAAACAAAAAGCAGAACTAGGGGAAAGGGAGAAAGAGGAGCATATGACAAGGGCTCAAGTAGAAAATATTTGGAAATGACTATGGCAATGTGCATAAATATGCTTAATACAAATGATGTATTGAATGTTATAAGATCTATAAGAGCCCCCAATAAAACCTATATTAAAAAAACCAAAAAATACATATGTAAGAGTCCCCAATAAGATAATTGATTAAATTTTTAAAAAGATTTTCAGTTACATGATTATTTAACATAATTCTCATAGCTATAGTCTTTCTTCTATGAAATGATTTTTCCTGATTCAACTTTGAGTTGTTATCCAATTGTGTGTATAGTGAACCATCTCAGAAAAGGGGAGCTATTACATAATTAGAGCATGTAATCCAGCAGCATTTTTTCAATGATTTTAAATGATTGAAAAAATCATTTTTTTCAATGATTTTATTGGGAGCTCTTACATCTCTTATAACATTCAATACATCATTTGTATCAAGAATATTTGTACACATGTTGCCATATTCATTTCGAAATATTTTCCACTTGAGCCCTTGCTATAAACTTCCCTTTACCCCTCCCCCTTTTTTAATGAATCATTTTATTGGGGGCTCATACAACTCCCATCACGATTCATACATACATCAATTGTATGCAGGCCACATCTCTACACTTGTGGCCATTATCACTTTCAAAATATCATCCTTCCACTTAAGCCCCCAGTACCAGCTCCCCATATTTCTCTTCCCTCCCCCTCCCCCTCGCCCATGAACCCTCAATAATTTACAAATTATATTACTTTTTCATATTGTACACTGTCCAATGTGTCCCTACACTCACTTCACTGTTGTCCGTACACCAGAGAGGAAGTCATATATAGTTCTTTGAAATTGGTTCCCTCTTTCTATTCCACCATCCCTCCACCCTCCCAGTATCACCACTCCCCCCACTAGTTCTGAGGGAACATCTATCTTTCTCTCATGTTGCTAGCCAGTTACATAGTGCTACCTATTGCTAGGGAAATATTCTAGGCTTTTAAAAATATTTTGCTTTCTAAGCACTATTTGATTTAATTTTTCTTCTTTTAGATAATGTTAATGTACTACTAAGCAGGTGAGTGTTCACATTCTTAAATTTTCCTATTTTATTCATTAAAATGTTCTCAGTAATAACCACATTTCATCAGTCAAGTCATTGCTAGTTCATAACTTCCAAATTCTAGATAATGCTTTATTATGCATGCTAATTATTTTTCTGAATTTAATTATTTTCTGAATTTGATTCATTGTCTCCAGGTTGAGAAATGATGCCTGAATATTTTTTTCTATTTGTCAGCATGCTCAGAGAATCTTGATGCAAATTTGCGTGGCAAGTTTTATAGATATTTAGACTGAAGATCTTATGCACTTTATTTTATCATTTAGGAATTAATTTTTTAAAATTCTGAGACAAATCTTGAAATGCATTGAAGACCAAAATTGGAAATAGCATGTAATTAATTCTAAAGAATGTATAATAGATGATTTTACTTTCCATGTGTATAATGTGTTCTAATTCTGTCTTGCTCGGCACTTTTCTATAAGAAGAAAAAGATTCATTACTGTTCTGTACATTATGATGCATGTGACTATTAAATACTGGAAATATATCAGTAGTTGTAAACATTTTGCTGTCTTTTGACATCAGAAAATTCTATTACCTCACTCGTGTTATTATTCCTCTCACAGTCCTATCAATCATTTAGATGAAAAATGAGAAACAGTTTTGAACTTCATTCCAAAACTGAATTTGAATTCTGTTACATTTCCTCAAACATTCCACCCATCTAACTAAGCCTGGTTCATTTTTTGATTTTTTAAAATTTTCATTTCACATTTTTATCTCACTCCACCCTGAACCTTTTTGAGATAGTTAAAGTTTATTGTGCCAACCTGGCCAATAAACACATGTGGGATTAATTGAAGGGCAGAACGAGAAATGGCTCAGTGAGCCTCGCCTTTCCAGTTCTCCAGTCTCTTGCGCTCTAATAGTCAGACCAGAGTACAGCTGCTATCACCTGTTCCTTGCTTCAGGTGGCAAGGGTTACTTCCTACAAGACATCCCCAAGGAAAAGTCACAGAGGTCTACCCCTGGTGCAGCCCTGGGTGCTGGAGCAGCTGGCATGGGGCCCCCTGCCAGCACTGAGATTCTTACATCCTCACTGATTTGGCTTTCCTTCTGCCATCAGTGCCATTGTGTGTGTTTTGTGAGATCGAGGAGGACTTTGTAGATTGTTATCAGACATATGGGCTAATGTTGGACTTATGGGCTTGGACTGCACTGGGTTGGGATACTTTCTTAATGTACACTTACCCTTTATATAAAACTCTCTTTTGTAAAAAAATGAATGTCTATGGATTTGTTTCTCAAGTCTCCCCAGACTAAGGCACTTCTAATTTTACCTGGTCATGGTGGCTGGACACTATCTAGTTATTCTAGTCTCAAGGTGGTAGATACTGATATTCACTTGATCTATTAGTTCATTAAACTAATTTTTTCCATGTCTTCACTTTTATCAAGCTTCTCTCTATACTAGGAGAGACAAATAGTACTATCTTTGGTGCCTATGACAGTCATGTACTTACGTGTCAATTTTATGATTAAAAGTCTAGGGGTGGAATCTACCCTGTCAATCTGGAAATAGACAATGAGGTCTCTGGGTGGACAAGGCTTTTTCCTGAGAATTCTGGGAAGTCTTACACTATTTTCCAATTGGAAATAGAGATACTTAACTCAGTCTCTTGGAGTCTGTCTATTGACAAGGTGAGATGACAGCATACTGATCGATCCTGATTCCTAGAAACTAGAGGAGCCAGAGGAGAAGCCACATGGGCTTACCCTGATGGAACCAGACCTCTGTGGCTGTAGAAGTCACATGGAGATCCTTACCAGCATAGAGATGCTTCTCTGGCCAATGGATGGACCCTGAGCCCTGGGGAACGAGGAGCCATAGGGAGACCCCTATCAGCGCCAGGATGCTTCTACCGCCACTAGATATGCAAGATTCTGCATATCTACTGGCCTGTGATTGTCCTGGTGTCATTGCATGTCCCTTATAAGTGAGAAGTAGGCTTAATAGAATGGTATCAGACATATGGACTAATATCAGACTTGTGACCTTGGACTGGACTGCACTGGGATGCTTTCTCAATGTTTCACTCCTCTTGTATATAAACCTTTTCCTTATATCCATATGCGTGTTTATGAATTTATTTCTCTAGTCTCCCCAGATGAACACAGTGCCTCTCATGGACTTTTTTTTAAGATAAAAAATATATATTTATTTATAGTCTTATAGTAAAAGGGAAGCCTTCACTTGCAAGACAATTCTTCTGCAGTGTGTACAGCATACTTATTTTCATGGAATGGAATCAAACCCGAACCAAGACTACAGAGTATACACTAGAAATCAGCGAATGCCGGGAATGGAGTGGAGTGATGGGACGGAATCGCGCCAACTGTGAAAACTGTGATGTGGTCCCCACTTTTCCGTCCCAGTGCATCATGATGGGCCCGGTTGTCAGCATCACTCTCCACCTTGATGTCATCGTGTTCCCTTGTTGCCTATGCCCCAGGGAGCTGCCACTGCAGGGCAGCGGGGGAAGGGTGTGCGGGAAGGGGGAAGCCACCAAAGCAACAAGTCACTCACTCACTTCAACCTCTCATGAACTTTTAAGACACCAGTTGCTACTCACCAAGTTGGATGTAAATTTGTTTCTGTTTTTCTGTCCAAATTATCTTTCTTAGCAGTTGAATTGGCATATAATTCACATACTATGCAATTCCGTGGCATAAATATATTCAAAAGAGTTTTTCAAACATCACCATGATCAATTCTAAAACTTTTTCTTCATTCTTGAGACCATTATTATTAGCTCCCTACTACCCACTCTCAACTCGTAGTGCAATAATCCTAAAGAACAAATGTTCTAATTGTTATCTATAGATTTATTTACTCTGAATCTCATTTAAAGGACATACATACAACAACAACAACAAAAACCCTTGAACAGCAACAAATAAAACATGGTTAAGTTTTAATTAAGAAGAGAGAAGAGGGTAAAATGGAATAAATTAAAAATTAATCAAAAGAGAAAATAAATAATACTGTTAAATGTCAATCTAACTATATCTATGGTAATCTACTTTGTCAAAGAAAAACACTTCATATCCCTGATTAGCAGTTGAGGGAATTCAATGGAGGCTTAATCCCTGTGGGGACTCTTTAAATGAATTTTGGACTCTAACTATTATCCATAGTCTTTGACAAACTGGGTACTCAGAATTTAAGTTCTAATTTAATTCCTTCTTCTGATCTTGGATTTATTACTTAGAATCCTTGACTCACAGAAGTGGGTTTTGCTAATGGATATTTTTCATTGATTGATGATATCATGTGGTGCTTATTTTTTATTTTGTTTATATGGTAGGTTTTCTTTTTTTCTTGTTCTAGTGTTGAAAAATCCTTGTGAACCTACTGTAAATCCTATTTGATAATGGTGAATAATTTCTTTACATTGTAGTATTTCATTGGCCAAGATATTGCTGAGAATTTTTCTATATATGTTCATAAGGAATATCAGCCTGTGGTTTTATATCCTTGTAGTTTTACTGTGTTATATCATAATGTTTATGTTTTTGGTCTTTTCTGTCTGAGGTTCTCTCAGTTTCTTGAATAGTTATTTTCTCTCCTTTTGTGGTAATGTGGAATTTCTCGTCTATGGTCTCTTGTGTTATTTTCCCTGTAGATTTTGTTTTGTTTTGTTTTTACTTCTTAATGCAGGATACCATAGATTGTTCTTCTTGATGGGGTCGCATATCATTTGAAGTCTTTCATTAGAGGTCTTTGCTTTGTTTATTTTGTTCGTTTTCATTGTCTGTTGTATCCAAAAGAATTGTTATTGAATTTACTAATTTGAGATTCCTTTTCTTTGATTCTATTACTTGGTTCTTTTACCATAATTTCAATTTGTTACCTTATTATTTATCTTCTAGGGTTATATTTGGTGTAGAATTTCTAATTTTTTGTTTCTGCTCTTCATTTGTGTTGGGTGTCTTAGACATCATTCTGCTGAACTTTACTTCTGATAATCCAGCGCCTCTTCTTCTGGATCTACATATTTTTCAGTTTTGCTAATTATCTTAACTTTTTCATTTTAGTATGTACTGTCATTGACTGCTTATGATGCATGAGTGGGCTTTTGGGTCATGTGGGGACAGTTGACTCTTCCTGGGTTGCTGAGATGGCTGGGGTCTTCCTTGCTGGGGCAAAGATTGTCAAGGCCTTCCATTCTGGGTTATTGGAATGGTCTGGATATCCCTTGCCAGGGCTAGGGGATGCTTGGGATTTTGTTTTCTGGGTTGCAGGTAAGTCCAGGACCTTCCTTGCTGTGGAAGGTTTTTTTTTTTTTTTTTTTTTGGGGGGGGGGGTGTGGGCCGGGCATCACTGCCTCTTGTGGTTGTGGGCACTACCCAGTGCTGCTTCTGAGAGCAGTAGCTGGATTTGAACTGCCAATCCTGCAGGCCGCAGTCTCGCACTCAACCACTTACGCCACCAGGGCTCAGCCCGAGGGTTTTTGTTTTTTAATGATTTTCTTCTATTATAAATTTACTCTCTGTGTGATGAGTTAGCTATCTTTTCTCAAATTATCTTTCAGTTTAGAAAACACAATATCTTTAAGAAAGAGCGCAATGTGTTTAATTCTATAAGATAATGATATAGAGAAATGGTGCATATTATAATGTGATATATACTATAATATGCATGTGGTTTGAGGTGTAATTAACAATTAGGATCCAGGGTCAGTAGGGGTCGCAGATTACCCATTCAGCAAGGTAACAGAGACATATTGATTTTACTTACTAATCTCTACTTAAGAATTTAGAATCTTTTTCAACCATCAAAAATTCTTCCTCAAGACATGTCTGGCATCTATCTTTATCCAACCCTCATTGTACCTTTCTACACAATTGAATTCTCTTTTCAAATTATATCCTTGGCAGACATATAGTGCCTAGTATTCAAATTAAGTATGAATCTATTTGTGCTTATTTACTAATATATAAAGAACTTTTTTTCACCTTTACAGGTGAAACCCACATAAATTAGTTCACTACAGATAAGAAAGTAAACACAAATATGCCCTTACTTATCTTGCTTGTCGTGTTATCTAGTTCAAATACACCAGCAGTTTTATAGGAGAAAGTTGGAGTAATTTCCTTTCAAACACTTATAGCTGTGCAAATCCTATGGAACAGTTCCATTCTATATTGTAGGGATGTGATGAGTCAGAACCAACTTGATGGTAATGGGTTTGTGTGTGGTTTATAGTTACATATGACAGGGTTCTTTGTGACACCTTTGGATTTTATTTTTGTTCTACGTACATTCTAAAATGGTAATTATTATTTTTGGGGAGGGCATCACTGCCCTCTGGTGGCTGTGGGAGCTAACCAGCGCCACTCCTGAGAGCCACCGCTAGATTTGAACAGCCAAGCCCACGGGCCGCAGTCCCGTACTAAAATGGTAATTATTAATATTTATACACATTTAAAATTGAAATTAGTATTTTAAAATATTATTATAAATCTCAGATATAATTAGGATTTCTCATCGTATTATTTCTAAATATTTGACTATAGCTAAATCTACATTTACAGCTATGAAACTTAAAAAACAATTCAGTCATTTACTGTCATTTACACTGATAACAATCACTGAATAGCAAATAACTACTTTTTGCAAGACATGTATCCATGTGATCCATGAGATACTTTAGGAACCAACTGAGAAAATTAGTATTAAATATTTGCATTGTGATTCATTGACATTCATGCATCCTTGCTCTATTTGCTTTTTAAGAAAAATAAGAATACTTGCTTCCAAACAAATTTTTTGGCCTTATTTCAAATTCTGTCTTGACTTGTGGCTTATGCTAGACTTTCAATACTGGTCTTTCATCCAAATTGAGATTAGCAATTATAAATTAAATGTACACTTATCGAAGATATTCATTTATATCTACAGTCCCTGGAACTAGGGGAATATTAATATACATATAGTAAATTTAAATTTGAATAGAATTGCAAAAATTCTGACTGAGAAATGCAGAAAGAGAATGAATTTTTATTTTTCCCGCTCTGTTTTCCTGTTGCTTGTTTTCTTTATTCTTCATTGCTAAAAAATTATAGAGCTTTCATGTTGCTTTATAATTATTCACTAATACAATGTGACACATTTGGATTTTGTATATTATTGCATAAAATTAACTAAGATGTAATGTAAATAAATGAGTACACGAATTACTCCAGATAAATTCAAGGTGAGTGTACTTGTCAGATTAGATTGTAGAATGAACAACCCAAAGCAAACCAAACCAGTTGCTATGGAGTTGGCCCAATAGGGCTTTCTTGGCTGTAGTGTTCTTGTTTGTTGCTGTTGTTTTAAAAAATCATTTTATTGGGAGCTCATACAGCTCCTATCATAATCTATACATATGTCCATTGCAGGTCAACCACAAAATCACTATGTCTTCTGAAGCCACCATTGGATGAGTTTAAACTACCGACAGTTTACTAAAACTAACCACTTGTACTATTTAGTTGCTTTTTACATCCTATCTACTACATTCTTTGAACAGTACTAGGTTATGTGTTCGCTCAGCTATCTGTCGACTTAAATCCACAAGAGACACCTTAGAAGGTGGACCTAGATGTCTGCTTTGACAAGTACCACTTTGACAAGTACCATGGACAGCAAATAACCAAACAGCAGCTAACAACAATATATTCTCAAACTCTGGTGTAATTTTTAAAAAATTTTGCTTTTTAATTTCTGGGAAGTAGTGACAAAATTGATAAACAAGCAAAATAATTAAAATATTCACGTATCATGTTATATATATTTGAATATAAAAAGGGACTATATTGCTTGATAAATTTTCTTATTCATCAGATAGGAGCAAAAGTTTTACTCATTGCTTACATCCCACTTCTCCCTCAACACTGACTGGGGCACCACTAAGGAGAAGCCGAAAAACGGGCCACATGAAATAAGGTATCAGGAGTACTTTTTCTTCAATCTTGGCAATTTAAATTTATTGCATCCTTTAAACATTTTTCTTAATCTCACAGCTTCAAATGGATTCAGTTTTGTTGTTGCTTTTATTTCAGCAGGCCACAAGTAAATGTGAATTTTGTTTTAATGATCATCAGTGTAAGAAACACATTTACAGCGTGGGTGTCATTCTTACACTTTTGGTGTTCTGTACCACTTGCTTTTATCTCTTCCACTTATTTCCAGATTTAAATACTTTCTTTCAGAAGGTATTTACATAAAAATATGGGGCCATCATATATTGAAATATTCCTTTATAATTATAATCATTAAAATGGTTGTAGTATGATGCTTTTTTTCAAAATCTTTCCCCAAGAGCTTAATTTGTAAGCACAGCTAAAAAGCAAACAGCTTGAATGCTGTTATGTTATAGCTTGTGCTCGCTAATCAATTTTACCTCATAGCAACTCCATGTAGCACAGAAACCAAACCTATTGCCATAGAGTTGCTTCCACTCTGTTGATCCAATCAAGCAGAGTCTAACTCTTCCATAGGGGTTTCATGGCTGTGATTTCCATGGAAGCCGACAGCCACATCATTCTCCTATGGTAGGTTAAAACTCAGAACTTTTGTGTCAGTAGTCAAAGGCTTAACCACTGTACAACCAGCCATTAATTTTCTTGTTGGAGATTGTATTTGAGTGGGTGAGGGAGTGTGTTAAGGTCTTTTGTTATGGTAAGGACCCACCCAGCATTTATGTCCAGTGATGTAATTTCCTTTTAAAGCATTGTCTTTAAAATGAAAATGAATACCTCTTTTTTTTTGGAACAATTTCTTTATTATAATGATTTTATATATACATATCATCAGAATATAATAAACATAAAATAAAGTATCCATCTAAAACTTGAGAAAATTACAAGAAAATGCCAACTTCTGAAAGCAAAGCTAATGGACCAGTATTAAAATAATGAGACTAGTTGTTTTTAAGCACGGAAGACTTACTTGTAATGGAGACAACATATACAAAATACGATGACATGAAAATTAAATAAAGTTAACTTTACCATAACACAGAAGCATAAGAAAGGAAGAAGAGGCCACATATAAGTTCATACAATGTTTGCTTTCTGGATTTATATGGAATGGTGTCTTATAAGCAGTCAAAGTGATTACCAGTTTTAAAATTCAAATCTGAATTCAGATTTTAATATTTATAATTCTTGAATCACAGGTTGGTGTACTTCTTCAGTGTGGACTTAGTTGATGTCTTACTAATCAGATGTCTATTGGTTCTAAACCTTTTGAAACTAGGCACTCTTTTGGGGGGCATCACTGTAAATGAGGCACTCTTCTTTAATATCTGGGCACCATCTATTTCTTCACCAACTTTACTATAGCATCCATTTCATCAGTGATCACCCCATGAAGATGAATATCAAGTAGGGTCATGTCATAAGAACTAATTCATCTTAGATTAGGGGTACAGTTAAGTGTGATCCCAAGTGTTCCTAATTCTTTTACAGACATCATTATCATTTTACTGGACAACATTATAAATCATCCCTATTATTAGTTTAGTTGGTAGTATAGAACTTAAAACTGTCGAGAAAAGGAAATTATACATGTGTAGGACAGCTTCGCATCACACAGTACTTGAACTGTTGATTTCTACAAATTAAAAGCTTTTATGTGATTGGAAAAATGTTAGACAAACATGAAGGATTGGAGATAGGACAAAACTTTCAATAGCACTCATTCAAAAGGTATAACCATACCTGTTAAACTAATACATGATATTAAAAAGCAAATAGAGCAGGAAAGTAGTAAATACTTGGCAATCTCAGGTTACCAATATATTGGGTAAACTCACGAGAAGAGATCTCAACCCAAATCCAGTGTCTACCAATTCTATAAACTTGATAGGGTGCAGTTCCAGGAGTGCTCTGAACCACCAATCAGACAAAAAGCTTCAACCTCATCCTACAGAGGTTTGAGGGTCAAGTTCTGCTATCAAGTTTGAGTATAAGCCAGGGAATATAAGAAACAGCACCAGGATCATGAGTCTGGAAAAATTTAAGAGTAAAGAACAAGGATGGAGGAGAAAAAAGCAAAAATATAATAAAACAAACTAGTTGTTTTGAGTTAATTCTGGTTCACAGTGACGCCATAAAGCAGAGCTGAGCTGTTCCTCGGAATGTTTCTGAACTGTAACTCTTCATGGAACTAGAACACCTCACGTTTTTCTTGTGGAGCAGGCTGTCAGTTTCAAAGTGCTGACCTTATTGTCAACAGGTCAAAGGAGGTCCTGGTGAAGAAGAAAGGCTACATATTTTGCAGAACTTACTACACAAGGATAATATGGGGGTTATGAAGTGGACTGTGATCTGCAAGGTCAGGAGTTTGAAACTACCACCTGCTCCACTAGAGAAAAATAAGTCTTACTACACCTGCAAACAGTTATAATCTCAGGAATTAACAGAGCCAGTTCTACATTGTCCTATAGAGTCACTGTGTGTTGGCATCGACGTGATGGAGGGGAGTTTATTTTCTTTTTGAGTGGTGCGACTAACTGATATGGTTACCTCCTTTAAAAAAAAAAGTTTGAGGTTTACCAGACTTTTGGTTGCAAATACGGAACCCAGATCAAGTGCCATGAATTTCCAAGACACTGAATCCTGAATCTTCAAGGTTCACAGCGTACTCCAGAGGCTGCACCAGTGAGATCTGATGCAGAAACTCCACCGAATGAACATGATTCTAACCCAGACACATGTGTAACCTGAGGACTTATGTCAGAAAAATGCATTGTGTCTGACGAAGAAGAACACAGCTGCACCAAGATTGTTGAACTGATAGGAGGAGGACAATTATGATCATCCTATATCAATATGCTGTATTATGATATGCATTATTCCACCAAATCTGTGGTTGACATTCTCAGTAATTATTATTGCAAGTTTCCCTGATAATTATCACCACTTTTTGTGTAAATAGCATCCAGTCAAGAAATGATTGATTGTGCATAAGTCAATAATTCATATACTATGACATGGAGTCAGCCTATATGCATCCAATGTTCCTCTCTCACAGGGCTTTAAAAAATCACTAGTAAGAGCTAATCAAAGACAATATTAAAGGGAGGTCATGATGTCCCAGGATGATGATTGATAAGACAATCTTAAATTAATGAAAAAATTTTGAAATGGGGCCAAAGCAGGTAAAAATAAACAACACCAACAAAAGTCACAGATCCAGGTATGGATTTGGGACTCTCTCTAAATCCTAGCTCCAAATTGAGAATAATCAGTTTTATATGTTGTGACGCTGCTAGATACTCACTCTCAGGAAGGGAACACAGAAGAAATGCATCTTATAGCAAAATGTGGCAAAGATGGTACCAGAATGTCAGATAATATAGATTCTGGCATCTTAAACACTTGTCTCTAAACAAGCAGCCATTGAAGTGAGATGTCTATTAAGTCTATGTGGCAGAAGCACACCATTATCAGTCACTGAAGGACTGTAAAGCATACAATCCAAAGTAGAAGGAGGGCTTAGTATCAGAGCCTGCATTGTGAGAATCCAGCTTGCAGAGGTTGTGGATGACAGTAGAGTCCCAAGGTTCTTTTGTGGGAACTGCATAGGAAACATGCCTCCAATGAACTCCCACTACCCAAATTTGAGTGATGGGAGGAAAATGGTTACGAAACAGAATGCACTGGAGAGAGGAGCATAGATCAGAGGCATACATTGAACAGTTAACATTTTGTCAATTGATCACCCCTCAGATGCTCTCTGGACTGAACTGGTTTTCAACATTTTCTGAATTTTTGTTTAGGGTTTTTCATATGAAGGTGTCACTGGGGGACATTCTCTTGAACTTGTGCTATGTGCTTTCCTGTTTTTTAGCATATGAAACCCAGACATGATGAATCTATAGGTACAGCAAGTAGAATAAAGGTTAGTGGGTGTTGGTGTGTACAGCGGTGTTGGGGAGAGGTTAAAAGGAGGGGGTAAAAGGGGATGATGTTAAGGAGTCCAGGAAGAAAAAGAATCTTTGGAAATGGATTGTGGTAGCAACTGTACAATTGACTAGCAATGATTGTACTATAGAATGATATGTTATGTGCATTAATTCCCAATTAGTAAAAAATTGATGGTTTTTAAACTTGTGGTTTAAGTCCACTAAGACTTATCTCAAGAAAAGTCTAGTGATTTACTTATGAAAAGTCATGCAGTAAAGCCTTATGAAATATAGTTCTCTGATACCCATGGACTCACCATGATTTGGATTTATTTGATTGCAATTAGTGGTGGTCATGTGAAATGAAATTGCATATAATATTAAGAACCTGAAGACCTCAACAGAATACCAAAATTGTAAGCACCGCTCTTCTGATTCATGGTGTTGTGTAATTTATCAAGATAAACCACCTGCCATAGAATGGAGCAAAACCATAGACACATACCAAAAAATACTTTTACCTTTTACAAAATATTAAAAATATGACAAAAGAATATACTAATTATCACCACTCTTCAGTTTCATAAAAATTTCAGTTATTTGTGGATGACATTCTTGTCTTGTATTATCAAGTAGAACTTGTTCTTTTAATTAATCATCATCTGAACAGAGAAAAAATAGTGATTTCATGATGTACTTTGTTAATTTAAGATATATTAGCTTATAGTCTACAACTTTCTACCATCAATTTAACTTTGATATGATGACATGGTGAATCCCTGAGTGCCAACAATGACTATACTTCATATTATTTTCAATGGGTATAGGCTTATGAAAGATGGCTTCCCAACATGTGGTGGTCATATGATCTGTTATCCATTGAGACATTAAGAGGGCAGGGGTGGAGTTTGTCCTTTTAATCAGGATGCAGCTTGATGATTTTATTTGGAGGTGCTCTCTTGGGAGCTAAATAGCATGCTGGAGGCAGGAGACTCCCTCCCATGAGACATTACTGAGGATCCTGACAGAGCTATGCGGATGTAGCCAGCGCTCTGGAGACAGAGGAGCCACAGGGCAGCCCCGGTCAGCCTGGAGCTGCTTACATGACCACTGAGATGCTGCGTCAGTCCGCAAGACTTGCCACCCCACTGGCCTATGATCTTCTTTTACTCGGCGTCGTTGCCTGAGTTACATGGGTCTGAAGAAGAATTTATAGATTGATACCAGACAAGGGCTACTATCAAACTAAAGAACATGATCTGGACTGGGATGTTTTCTCAATATTAAATTTCTCTTGTATCTAAAGTCCTTTGTTATACACATATGAGTGTCGATGAATTTTTTTTCTCTAGTCAACCAGACTAACACACAGCCTTTCTTCTGAAATATTTTGTGTGAATTTGAATTTCCAACTTTTCAGTTAGCAAGCCAGTGCTTATGGTTTACTCCAGCCAAGTGCCTAGGTGAATATGCAGGCTTCACTTCTCGGCAAGTGAAATAATTGATTTGGGTAAGGTATGCTTCTTGAAATAATTGTTTAAATTTTCTGAATAATCTCAATGTTGGGGTGGTTTAGGGGAAAGGCATGCTTTCATTGTGTTTTTCACAGATATGGGAAATTATAGTGTGCTTGGGAATGGTGAGTCATATTAATTCCTACAGCTTATCTTTCTTTTTTCAAGTGTTTACATCTGGAACTTCATAGATGGTGAGCTGAGCCTGATCAATCATAATTACCATGAGGGGGCATACATATAGAATTGGATTACATACAAAGACTGGCTACACGGTGATAGAATTCAGGTAGCTGTGAGGCAGATCTAGGCCACATGCATGTGGGAAATAGAAAGAGCTTCAGTGAGAAGTGTGGAGGCGTTCTTGGCAGGACCTGTGGATCTGGGTGAGAAGTGTAGAAAGCTGCATCTCCTGGAGCGATCTTGAAGCCATTGGGTATTCACACCCTTAGGTGGCTGGGACCCCTGCTTAAATAAGACCCCAGGCAAATTCACCTGACAATCTTCTGCTATAAAACTCTGAAACACAATCTTATCAGATTGCTCTAACTTCCCCATAGTAACAGCTAAGATCCTGTAATGATTGGACGGTAAAATCCTGTAATGTGATTGGATGGCTGGATCAGCCAGCTACACCTCATTTACATAACTCAGCCAATAACACCTTATTTATATAACTTACAGTGTGGCCAATCTTTTTTCAATGCTACAAATCCATGACCATATAAGGAAGTGTTTGGAAACCAGGAAGTGTGATCTGATTGGTTAATGAAACTTATATAAGCCTTGCAAAAGCTACAATAGAGTTAGATCTGCTCCTGGATCCTGGTCTCTGGAGCCTGTGCTAGTGGCTCTCTCTCCCTCACTTCCCTGTGTGCTGGACCTGTTCCCACAGAGAAGGTCCTTTGGGAGGGCTTTGTTGTAGTTTCTGTTAGGTGCCATCAAGTCAGTTCCAAACCATAACAACCCTATGCTTACAGAGCAAAGCACTATCTAATCCTGAACCATCCTCAAAATTATTCCTATGCTTGAGCCTATTGTTGCAGTCACTGTGTCAGTCCATCCTGTTGAGGGTCTTGCTATATTTTGCTGTCCTCCCCTACTTCACCAAGTATGATGTCTTCCTCCAGGGATTCATCTCTCCAGACAGCATGTCCAAAGTACTTGAGACAAATCTTCTCTAAGGAGATTTCTGGATGTACTTCTTCCAAGACGGATTTAATTGTTCCTTTAAGACTATCATGGTGCAGTTCATGTTAATTTGGATAGTCTTCACTAGAACTTAAATGCAAATATGTAGATTATCCTTCAAGGTTCTTTACTCAATTGAAAATGCCAAGACTTCAGTAAGATTCACATTAGACTTCAAACTAATTTCCTTGGTTAGTTTAAGTGGTTTTTACCACTTAAAGTGTGCATATGTAACAGATTTACCCAATGTAGTATATCATTGGATCTCTTGAAAACAATGTTCATAAACATTGATTGTGGGTCCAGGAATGACAAAAATTTTTTGGCAATTTAATCCTTTTCTCCATTTATCATGATACTTGGACAAGTTGTGAGCATTTTGGGCTTCTTTATATTTAGTAAACTCTACTGAAGGCTGCAGTCCTTGAATTTCATTAGCAAATGCTTCAAGGCCTGTTCTGCAAGCAAGGTTGTATCTTTGGCAATTCATAAGTTTTTAGTAATTCTTCCTCAGATCCTGATGCTACATTCTTTTTGGTATTCTCTACTTTCAGCCAAGATCCATATGGCATTAGCATTCATATCCTTTATTCCACATCCTTTTCTGAATCCAGCATGAGCCTCTGGCAGCTCCCTGTAAATGTAGAGCTGCAACTACTGTTGGATGGTCTTCAGGAAAATTTCATTCACATATCATTTTAATTATATTATTCTATTTTAATCATTCTGTTAGGTTACCTCTATGAGCATAATTATGGACCTCTTCCAGTCAACTGATCAAGAAGGTGTCTTTCAAATTTTCTGGCATAGACAAGTGGATGCTTCCAGTGCATCATCAGCTTGCTAAAACATTACAATTGGTATTCCATCAATTCCTGGAAGCTTAATTGGCTGATGCTTTCAGTGAAGCTGGAACTCTTTAGTCAACAACACTTGCTACTTCCTGATTGTTGGCCAGTTTTTTTTTTTTTTGGTATGCTTTCCATTTTCTTTTGATGTTGTCTTCATTATTCAATATTTTACCCATACAATCTTTTATTATTTGCATGCAAAGCTTGATTTTTTTCTTGAGTTCTGTTAGCTTAAGATATGTTGAGTGTGTTCTTAATTTTGCTTTTCTAAATCTAGGTATTTGCATATTTCAGAATAATATTTGACTGTGTCTTCTTTTTTTTTTTGACTGTGTCTTCTTGACCTGCCCTTTGAAATTTTCTGCTTAGCAATTTAACTTCATAATTTCTTCTATATCCCTTTTCTACTCTATGATTAAGAGTAAGTTACAGATTCTATTCTGATGCTTTCTTTTGTCTCTTCTTTCCTGTCTTTTTAATGATCATTTGCTTTCTTCATGAATGATGGACTTGATGTCCACCCATAGGTTATTAATATTCAATAAACCACTTTTTTCTTGAGATATTCTAAAAATTCATGCAAGATAGACCCAAGATGATAATTTAGCTCTCCTGGACTTGTTTAAATTTTCTTCCGTTTCAATCTGAACTTCCATCTGAGCAACTGCTCCACAGTAAGTCACATGGCCTCATTTTATCTGCAGATATTGAGCTTCTGCATCATCTCTTCCTACAAATATCACCAATTTGCTCTCTATAGTCTACGGATAAGTTCATGTGTATAGCTACCATTTCTGTTGTTGAAAAAGTTTATTTGCTATTAACAGATCATTGGTCTTGCAAAATTGCATCATTCTATATCCAGGTTCATTTCTAACACCAAGACCAAATTTTTCAACATCATTAATTTAGATTGTGTTATTCTCAGCTGAGTAAACCGTATGCTTTTCTTCCCATTTTCTGAGAATTGTACTTCAAACATTCCAATTTATGATTACTAGTGGGTTTTTTTGCCACTGTTCTAATATTAAGTGTTGCTTTATCAGCAAATGAAGATCTCAAAGATTTTATTCTCACAGATTTTATTCATTCAAAACATTATGGTCTATTTTACTTTGAGAAGGCAGCTCTTCCTTAGTCATATTTTGAGTGTCTTTGACCCAAGGGGCTCATCTTACAGCAATAGCTCAGACAATGCTCTGTTTCCTTTCATTTTGCCCCAGTCTCTGGCAGTTTGAAGCTGTGCATAATGTTTTCAGTGATGATTCTTTCATACTGGAAGCCTACTCCTTCTTTGTAGTTTGTTCTTAGTCTGGAAACTCTGCTGAAACATTAGGTAGGTAACCCTGGTGGTAGTTGAAATACTTGTGATATAGCTTCCAGCATTTCAGTAATTCACAAGTCACCACAGAATGACAAACTGACAGTGTGTTAGGCCAGAAAAACTAGAGAAACAAATTTCATAGACATGCATATGTATATAAGGATATGGCTCATAAAAAAGAGGAATAGGACATTAAGAAAACATCCCAACCCAGTCCAGTTCAAGTCATAAGTCTGATATTAGCCCATTAGCCGATATCAGTCTATAAAGTCTCCTTCTGACTCACGAAGTCACAGGCCAGTGGGTGCAGAGTCCCAGTGCTGGCAGGGGTCTCCCTATAGCTCCTCACTTCCAAGACTCAGGGTTCATCAACAGCATTAGGGTCCATCAACAGTGGTGGTAGAAGCAACTCAGCACTGTAGGGATCTCCACATAGCTTCTCCAGCTTCAGAAGTCTGCTTCCATCAGGGTAAGGCAATGTGGCTTCTCCTCTGGCTCCTTCAGCTACTCGGATGCTGCCATCTTGTTTTCTCAATAGTTCGTCTTTGAGACTAACTCTCAACAACTGAGGAGATAGCTTCTCATCTCCACGAGGGAAATATCGCAAGACTTCTCAGACGTCTCAGGAGAAAACCATGCCCACACGGAGACCTCATTGGCTACTAAATGGCTATCTCCAGATTAACAGGCTACACACCACCCCTACATCTCAATCATGAAATTAACATAAGGACATGATCACTACAGACAGATAAGTGGTGGGGCCACGTGTAGTTAGTTGGAATTCATCACTAGAAGAGAGTAGGATGTTTGGTGAATTATGAGATCATTGAGGACAAAACAGATCTTTGATTAGATTGAGAGAATAGTTACAAAAGTGGATTCAGATCTGCAAATGACCTTGAAAATGGCAAAGGATGGGATAACATTTCATGTCATTATATTCAGACCACGATGAGTCACAGTCAATTTGTCAATAGTTATTTATCTATTATTTTTTTTTAATTTATTTGGGGGGGCATCACTGCCCTCTGGTGGTGGGAGTTGGGGGCCCAGCCTTTGCTCCTGTGGAGCTGCTGCTGGAATAGAACCTCCATCTCAGTGGGCCACAATTCGGCGCACAACCACTACACCAATGGGGCTCAGCCCTATCTAACTATTATTATAAGATTTACAACATATTTTGTTAGCTGGATCCAAACCTACGATAAATAAATAGCCACATACAAATAATGAACAATAAATGACTTTCTTTCCTTTTTTTTTTTTTTAGTTCAAGTTCTGTTTGTTGACCTTGTGGTTCACAGCATGGATGCTGGGCATCAAACAGCATGAATCTGAATCTTCAATTTACAGCTTAGGACTTGTGAAACCTTACACAAATAATTTCTCTAGTTTCACATATAAATTGGGAATATCAAAATCACCTAACATGTGGGATTGTTTAGAGACCCCATTGTTACATTAAAATTAGAACAGTGTTTAACATTTAGTAAATACTAAGCATGTGTAAGTGATCACGTTTATTTTGGGATATTGTAACCCTTCTAATCCAGAAAAGACAGAGGATTTTACCGGCGTTTTAGGTGATTGGTATGCTGAGTAGTTTATAACTCAGAGCCAGTGGGACAAACCCAAACCCAGCATCAGGAGCTGTGAAGGAGATGCGTTACCACGAGGAGCGCTTCCATCTGTTGCTGTTGATTAAACATGCCATTAGAATTAAAGTTGTCACACGCTCATTATAAAGCTGGCAATGGCTAATTCATGTGCCTTTGAAATATACTCCCAGAGTAGCAGGTAAACAGTGTCGGCAATTATAGTATCTCATTAATTCTGTAAAAAGTGATAATATTAGTTTGAATTAGGTAGCTAATGTTTCCCTTCTCCAGAAAAAGGGAAAGTTGTGTAGAGGCTGAAAAGCTTCCAACCAGCTACCAGATGTGAAATTTAGGAATAGACAGAACCCTAGGATATGAATCAGGGACATTTTTCTTAGCATGTAAAATCTTTGCTTAGCAGTCTGATGACTCAAACACTAACAGGATAACAAAAAAGCTCAATTTGTCCCAGGTTCCAAGAAAATGATTCCCTATAGAGTTATACAAATTCAGGGATCTTTGGCATCTCATGTACAATAGCCACGCTGAATTTCACTGAGCTGATGCTATACACCAGTGCCAATTAAGAGAATTCCAGAACGTCACAGGGATAGTCAGGCAAGCTGTTCAGTGAACATCTCAGTACCTTAATGATTAATGAGCTAGTGGAAGTTGGGAGAAAAAATAATTCTCAGAATCAAGATGCTCATTAAAGATTATTATCTTACTTATTTTCTATTAAGATACTTCTCATTGTTCATTTGTGTGTGTATTTGTTTTTGCTTTTTTTTTTTTGCAAAACGTTTCAGCTTTTCCTGAGTACTGGGCCATTTATCTTTTATGTATCCTCTCAGGTTTATAACAGCAACTTTCAGAATCTTCAAATACTCAGGAGTTTCATTGTTTGCCTTTTAAAGATGTTGGTTATTAGGTAAAATGAATATCCTCTGGTTTCTAAACAATGCACACATTAATAAGTTCTACATTTTAAAAATAAAACAAGATTCACTGCTCCTTCTACTTTAAAAAATGTAGAAAATAGCTGCAGTGAAACATTTTCTTTTTGTACTATTTATTGGGAATTGAGTGTATTTTAAAGAGTAGACTATATAAGGTGCAATTATTGGCCTCTACCTGTCTAAAGGAAAGACTACTGATGAAATTGAGGACAACAAGAATAATTAGCAAATGTCTAAATGCTCATTATATTTTTAAAACAAATAACTAAATGCAAGATTGATGTCTCTTTTAAAATAAGGTATAATGGGATATTTATTTTCTTATTGATTTTTGTCCCATCTCATTTTTTAAAGTCTTCTGACAAGAAAGTACATGTTCATGCCTATTGGGGTTGACTACACCAGTGGAAAATATCATGCAGATCATTTCATCAGACTTTTAGAAATTGAAAATAATATTTCCTATTCATCATTACAATACTTTCAGTGGATACTAAAAGTACTAGAGATTTTAATGACTTTCCAACTTCATATAGTGATACAGTAAGTAAACCTGTTAGTAAATTCAACAACATATCCCACTTGTTGAAATTAAACCATCAGCATGATAATAAAAGTCTATAAAAGTACTCATTGAAGTAAAAATTAACATCTACACATACTGCTACAAGATATTTGTTTTTGTAGTTTCAATTTCTATTATTAGACTTTTACTAAATACTCTGCTGAAATGGAATGAAGAAAGAACTAAGGAGTGCAGAAAGAAATGAGACACAGATACCTTAAGACATGAGTGGGGCTGAGCCCCGGTGGCGTAGTGGTTGTGTGCAGGACTGCGGCCCACAGGGTTGGCGGTTCAAATCTAGCAGCAGCTCTCCAGGAGCAAGGTTGGGTCTCCTACTCCCACCAGGGGCCAGTGATGCCCACAAAAAAAAGATGTGAATGTTGTCAGCATGGCATATTTTCACATGCACATACACAGTCATGGACTCAAGGAAAGGTCAAATATAATAGAGGGAAGCTTTTCCAGAAGCAGCCTGATGCTCATGAACTGGTTTTGAGGATGAAGTTTGTAGGTTTTTGGAGTTAATGCATCAGCTATTTATTATGCCTACCTCCTTTTAGCAAAAAAGTGTCAGCCTTTGGAATTTAAACCTTCACTCTATTCTAAAGGTAATAGAGATCCAGTTAACATATCTTATAAACATAAGTTAGCATAACTTATTTTCTTTCTCATTTTTGCAAATTCAAAACTATTACTTTCTATACATAATCCAAAAGGGTGTTTCAGTGAGTGATTTGTTTTTAACTATGCAGTTATAAGGAAAGGGAAATATAATTGATTCCTTATAATTATGTAGAAATCTATGTCAGCTTGGAAATCACTTCTAAAAGCATGACCGATAAAAATTTATGGGCAAAATGTAGAACAAAAGAAAACAAAAATAACCTTCGAGTTACTAGTGTGCACCCCAGTTTGGGGAGATAAGATAGCTTGAATCCACATAGTATCTATTTTATGCTCCATGCTATAAAAAGTTTTGAAATTGATTTTGGTAACAATTATATAGTACTTCTTGAAGTGATTGAATTATATCTGTATTAGATCCCAATAAAATTATGTAACAAATAACTTGAAGCATGTAAGCCTTGCCCTCGACAATCTCAGCTTATGAATCATCCTGTCCACACACCAGACATGTGAAGGAAGAGCACTTCAGATGAGTTTAGCCCCCATGATTAGTGTCCCCACTGCTAAGACTTGGGAGGATAGAACTTGGGACCATTGCCCATATTTCTCTGAAATTTTGATAGAATCAATGAGCATTATAAAATGATAGTTACTTTATACCACAAAGTTTGAGATGACTTTTTACTCAGCACCACTTGTCATTTTGTCACATTGTTTGAAAACACTGTAATTGGTGAAGTAGAGGCCATGTAGTTATAGACAGTTTGACATAATTTTAATGACAGGCTTAAACATGATAGCATTCATGATGTTGAAAAAGACCTGACAAGTGTTTTGCTCTATTGTAAAGTTGACATCAGTTGGAATCAAATTGATGACATTTATCTATCTCTGTGACTGGCTGGCTGTCTATCTATGGACAAAAATGAGAATTTAGAAACTGGTGTGATGTCTAACAGGGCAAAAATATGAGAATTTAGAGACTGGTGTGGTGTGCTATCTAACAAGGGAAATATACTCAGTAATATAGCAGGCTTTAGTTAGTCTATCATGCCTGGTGAAGTTTATTTACATTAACCCTACATATTCAGTAGGAGTAATGCCCATTTAGGAAATAATAAGCAACCCCATCCTACAAAACCCTCAGTGTTCCCACCTACAATATATTATTCTGTGACTTAGCTTTTTCTTAAAAATGAAGTGTAACATTCCAAACATATCATGCTTACGTAAAACCCCAAATCTCTATGAAACATTTCCGACACAGTCTTTTGTATAAGCCGACCTGTTATGCTTAACAGAGGAGGAAAAAGGCATTTTGAGAAAATGCATTTGTCATGGGCCCTGTTGAATAGCAATGTTTTGACTTAAGAGAAATACTAGCCTACTTTTATAAAATAGCATTGTTTTGAAAGTACTTAATCACATGTTTAATCCATAGTAAGAAGGACACAAATTTCATAATGCCTGAACATTTCTATCTCTTTATTATTAATATGGATTTAAGAACGGAGATACAGATATGTTTAAAATATACATATAATTTTGTTAACGTTCACCTGAATATTACCAGTGAAAAAGGTCGTTCAAAAGTAGGAGAACAAGAAATTGAGTCAAGAGTATTCAATTGGTGTCTAAATCACTTCGTCATTAATCTCCCAATCAGGCTAAGCAATTTAAGATAACCCTTTAGATCTTTATTGAATATTCCCTAGGCACATTGGATGTAGCATGGTAGAAGAAGGTAAATGAATTTCATGTGTACTTATAGTTCCTAAAGCTTTAAATATCATGGTAGAGAAAAGAAAGATGAAACAACTAAAATGAAATAAAATACAGTGCAAAAATGAGATAAAGCGATTTACTACAGGCAAGATGTTCATGGCTATGGAAGAAACTCCATAACAAAACACAATAAAACATGTAGATCTGAAACTGAATTTTGAATATGTCTGCATTCTGAAGGAAGAAAAATATATATTGTGACTTTGAGAAGTATAATGTTAGCTTTCAAAAATAGAGACAATTTGGGTTTTTCAAGAATAGCTAGGCTTGATTTTTTGGAACACAGCATACAGATAAACAATCTCCAATAATCAAAGGGATGGTTTTTGGCTTAATCAGGGCTGACATGTTTTCCATAAATGAAAAAACATTAATGTGTGCTATCATTTGAATTGTGTCTCACCAAAATATATATTGTACATAACAACCCTTGTATCCGTAGTTACATCATTTAATTATGGTTTTCTTTGTTGCTTCATTGAAACAATATTGGTGTAGGGTCTATCTTAAAATAAATCTCTTTTGAGACATGAGAGATCAAACAAGAAAGAGATCAAGAAGAGATAAAGGAACATATGCCAAACCACATGAAGATTTCCCAGGAGCAGAAACTGAAAAGAAAAGCACCTTCCTTCAGAGTCAAAGGAAAGAAAAAGATATACAGAATAAAAAACTAAAACTGTGTCCTAGAGCTAGAACCCTGAATTCAAGCTTCTAGCCTCCTAAACCATGATTCCTCATGGTTTGAATTCATACCTGTGATAATTCAGTTATAGTAGAACTAGTCACAAGCAGGGTGTACGCTTGACTGTTAAATGAAAAATTAGAGAGCTAAGTCCATCCAGAGGTGCAAGTCTTGAGAGGAAAATTGTATGAGATAGACTGAGCCCTGGTGGCATAGTGGTTGTGTGCGGGACTGCAACCCACAGGGTTGACAGTTCAAATCCAGCAGCAGCTCTCCAGGAGCAAGGCTGGGCTTCCTACTCCCACCAGGGCAGTGATGCCACACACACACACACACACACACACACACAATTGTATGAAATATGTGTGAAAAAGAAAGAAAGGAAGGAAGGAACAGAGAGAAAGAAAGGAAAGGAGGCAGGCAGGCAGGGAGGAAAGAAGGAAGGGAAAAAGGAAGAAACCCCTGTGAAGCACAGCTCTCCTCTAATATAGACAGATATGAGCTGAAACCAACTGATCGGAAGTGGAAATTGGCATTACAGGATTTGTACAATTATTTTATCCTTATTTCCAGGTCCTGGCCTTTCCTGCAAGCCTGTGACCATTCTCAACTAAGTCCTGAGTTGGTTGATTTCTGTTTTCAAAGTTATTCCATCTTGAGTGAGTCAGAACTCTAGGAACCCATGAGGATTCAAAACTCTGCTCAAAGGATTACCATTTCAAAATTGTTTTTCTCTCATTGAAAATCTTGAAGTTCTTTTTCTATGCATGCATAGCAAACAGGTTTAAGTTATATTACATGAACATTTTGTCAATGTTTACCTTTCTACAGAATTTTACTTCTAAATCCCAGTTAAAATATCCTCTGTTTTTGTTGTTGCTTTGTTTACTGCAAGTCTCATTACATTGGATAAGGATATTTAGAGGGTAATTATTTTCAAATGGTTTTATTCACTGCTGTGTCACTAGTGTTAGATCTATGCTTGATATGCAATATTAATTGTCTGAAACTTCCTCATGAATTCATATGTATGCATTCAATGAACTCTTCCAAACTCCATCATATATATTTGCACACACACACACACACACACACACCATACAGGCATTGATCATCTCATTTTCTGATATTCACTATTAGGTCAATGGTAAAAAAATAATCTACTATATGGTATTTACATACTGGCAAATATAGCTGAAAGCAATTACTAAAAATGTAACAGATGAGAGGAATACTGGCTTAAAACTATGCAGTAATTTGGCTCAAGCCGATTCTAAGTAGCTGACAATTAAATAATGATGTAAATGGCAATTATGTAATTATGCTGTCATTTTCCATTGAGTTCTGTGTTGTGATCATCTTGTATTTATGTTTAAGGCTGAATTACTCACTTTCATAGAGGGACTAGATCTTTGAAACTTAACCATGTAGATAAGTTGGTAAATGAGATTATATATATATGTATATATATCAAAAGGTTTATATATTTAAGGTATATATTATATACATATATCAAAAGATTTTGCTAGTAAGACTTCAGTTGAAGCATGCATAGATTTACTTCAAACCAATGTTATAAAATTGTCTCTATGAATAGTGGATAAGGCCAGACAAATTCTCTCAATAATAGAATTGTCTTAGTCATGATTTGGTTAGGAGGTCTTTCAAAAAAAAGTTTCTATTAAAATATTTTTAAGGTCAGAAGTTTATACTGACTGATTTGGTGAATTTCAATGAAATAATCTTCATAGATTTTCTTAAAGAATGCAGGAAGTTTATTATGAAGAATTTTTAAGAAAACTGTCAACTGCACTGATAATAAAAGTCCAGGAAAGTTGTTTTGAATGATTTTTTTCTATAATGATAATACATCTGTTCATTCTTCAGGGGTAAAAAGGACTATACTATGAGAATTTTGTTGATAAACCCTATCCAAATCCACTCTAAAGTGCTATTCTTGCCCCTTCAAATTCCTCTTTATTCCCAAACTCAAAGAACGTTTAAAAATAATTAAATTTTAGTGTTTCAAAATGCTTATACTACTGGTTTGATGCAAGAGTGAATGAATTACAATAGCAATTGAATTTGCAACCTTGAATAAGATATGGAGTTAAAGTGACAGCACTAATTGAGAAGAAACTTGAGATGGGCTCATATGGCCAATAATCAGGAATTTGGGGACATTGAGCATCTAAACTCTACTGAATCTTTCTTGTCAACAGAACTCTCTTACCTTCAAGTGATCAGATTAACCAAACTCTGTCTAAGATATGATTGTTTGGTTTATTGCTAGGGAAAAACCCTGGAAGTTGCCTGGGCATCGTCTAAGTGAGATAAATTTTGCTGAATGTTCTCAGGAAATACCCACACCATTCATTATTATTTCTAAATCTAAAATACTTAGTAAGTGTCAGACAATGAATTACTAAGTGTCTTAGTAAGTGTCAGACAATGAATTACAAATTATGACTCAGGAAGAAGTGTGGTACACTCCAAAATAAGTGATGATTTTTTTGGACATTCTGTATATTTTTAAATCTGGTTTATGGATGAATATATACATGTCTATATATATGTATACATTCACTTTTCTGTTTATTGAAAGTCTCACTCCATTAGATAAGCATAATTAGAATATAATTATTTTATGCTTTATGCAAATAGAAAACAAGAACATGTTTGTGGGAATGACTATAAAAGCTGGAAGATAATTTGTGACACATTTGGATCAGTTTGAACTTACTTATATTGGGTTCACTAAGCACAGATCCTTTATTCAGTGTTTCAGATAAAGAGATTAGGGAGGATCTAAAATTTTTTTGATTGGCTTAATAAATCATTGATTGCATAGTGGCCTACACAAAATCAAATCAAATTACTTGTCTATTGTAAAGGAAGGTATGCAAAGGCTAATTATGGTGAATCTGGGTTTGTTTTGGCCCTAGGCAAGGACACAGTGCCCCATGGCTCAGCTGCTCCATTCTTTGTTTTCTGGTATTGAGGTTAGTGGTACCTGGAGCAGCTGCTCTGGGGAGAGACACTGAGTGGTCTGGCCACCAGGAGGCACTTTGGGTTTATGGACCATGACTTTTAATGACAGTGACTACACCATCCCTGATGCTTCCTGGCCTGGTCACCCTCCCCTACCAGTCATATTCTTGATCTTCTAACACCCAAAAGGAGATAGAGAGCAGCAAGCACTACCAACTTACTCTGTGTCTCAGTCCAGGAGAAACCCACCCTAGAAGTTTCTGAGGACCCAATAGGCACAGCGTTAGAACTTCCAGTTGCGGTAAAAGTAATCAGTCCTCTATTGTCCCCCAGTTCCTTCCATAGGAACTGGGGGACAATGAACATTTATAGAGGTTCAAATACAGGGATGTACATAGGAGCATATATTTATAAGTGAGGATGGGGAAAGAGATTAATGTGTATACTTACAGGGTTAGTAGTAGGACAAAAGATGGGCATTGGACCTCCACTCAAGTATCTCCTTGGTTCAAGAACACTTTGTTCTATTGAATTGACATTCC
>PVJH01027008.1:0-29306 GCA_004026705.1 Nesogale talazaci
TTTTTGTTTTTTTTATAATTTTGTTTTGTTTTGCTTTTTTGTGGGCATCACTGCCTTTGGTGGTCATGGGCACTACCCAGCCACCGCTGGATTTGAACCGCCAAGCCTGCGGGCTGCAGTTCCGCACTCAACCACTTAAACGCCACCAGAGCTCAGCTTGTTTTTTTGTTTTTTTTTTGGGGGGGGGCAGGGGGTGGTGGTGGGAGTAGGAGGCCCAGCCTTGCTGCTGGATTTGAACCTCCATCCCAGTGGGCCGCAGTCCTGCACACAACCACTACACCACCAGGGCTCAGCCCTTCAAACTATTTTATTTTATTTTATTTAGTTTTTTAGGCATCACTATCCTCTGGTGGTGGGAGTAGGAGGCCCAACCTTTGCTCCTGTGGAGCTGGAATTGAACCTCCATCCGCACTGTGAGCCGCAGTCCCACACACAACCTCTACACCACCAGGGCTTAGCCCTCAAACTTTTTTTAACATTAAAGCTCATATTCTTAACCCAATACTTCCTGTCTTTCATGTGAGCATTCTGCCATTCAGGGTATTTTCCTGGTCTGTGGGCTGAAAATATCATCTCACTTTGTCATGTGTGTTTAAATTTGTCTTAAACCTTTTAGGAGACTGTAATCACAATCTAGTCAAACATTGTAGTTCTGACTTTGTTGACATGTTTTGACAGTCTTTCTGCTCTTCAGTAGTATATACATACTTATCTTTCCCCTATAATAGACATGGTTTCATATTTACATTTGATTATTTTAATATATGTACATATCTTTTGTATAAGACAGGGAGTACCATCAAGTAAAATCCAACTCTTCGCCACTCATATGACAGAACTGATAGGATTTTCTTTGTTTTGTTTTTTTTTGGTTTTTTTTGGGTGGGGAGCATCACTGCTCTCGGGTAGTGGGAGTAGGAGGCCCAGCCCCACTGCTGGAATTGAACCTCCGACCCAGTGGGCCGCAGTCCCGCGCACAACCACCACACCACTGAGGCTCAGCCCAATAGGATTTTCTTGACTGCAATCTTTTTTTTTCTTGTTTTAAATCATGATTAAAAATACAAACTTTATAGGGCTGAGCCACGGTGGTATCGTGATTGAGTGCGGGAAAGCAGCCCATGGGGTTGGAGGTTCAAATCCAGCAGCAGCTCTTCAGGAGCAAGGCTGGGCCTCCCACTCCCACCAGAGGGAGAAAGATGAGGTTCTCTGCTCTTGTAAAGTTTTACTGCCTCAGAAATCCTACATGGGATACTTACACGTCGTCGGAACCAACTCAATGGCAGTGGTTTTTGTCATTTGTTAAAGCCTTTGGGTGGTACAAACGATTAAGCACTAGACTACTAACTGAAAGAAAGGTTGATGGTTCTGGTCGAGGGAGAGGAACCTCAGAAGGAAGGCTTAGTGATCTGATTATAAAAAAGGAACTCTGGAGGTTCAATTCCCGCTCACAGGAGCAAAGGCTGAGCCTACTACTCCCACCACCAGGGCAGTGATGCCTTTAAAAAAAAAAAAAAAAGGAACTCTGGGGCCCAGCCCCGGTGGCGTAGTGGTTGTGCACGGGGCTGCCACCCACTGGGATAGAGGTTCGATTCCAGCTCCACAGAGCAAAGGCTGGGCTTCCTACTCCCACCACCTGAGGACAGTGATGCCCTCCCCCCAAAAAAAAAAGAAAAAAGGAACTCTGGGGCTGAGCCCCGGTGGTGTAAGTGGTTGAGTGTAGGACTGCAGCCTGTGGGCTTAGCGGTTCAAATCCAGTGGCGGCTCTCAGGAGGGCACTGGGTAGCACCCACGACCACTAGAGGCAATGATGCCCCCCCCAAAAAAAAGGAACTCTGTAGTTGTGTGCGGGCCTGCGGCCCACTTGGTTGAAGGTTCAAATCCAGCAGCAGCTCTCCAGGAGCAAGGCTGGGCCTCCTACCCTCACCAGAGGGCAGTGATGCCCTCCGAAAAAGAAAATATAGATATCCACACACATAGACTCCCTAGCACACATAGATGCATGTACATTTATGCACATGTATTATTGAAATATAATGCTTCTTTGGAAGAGAAAGTTTATAAAAATGGAACTGATGGCTGAGCCCTGGTGGCGTAAGTGGTTGAGTGCGGAACTGCAGCCTGTGGACTTGGCGGTTCAAATCCAGCGGCAGCTGGGTAGCACCCACGACCACCAGAGGCAGTGATGCCCACAAAAACCAAAAAAAAAAAAAAAAATGGAACTGATAGACTTGTCAAAGGCTATCTTGAGGATAGTTTCTGCCACATGAAAGAATCCCACCACTCTACCCTAGTATTTTTCTCTCCCCATTTCAGGGACCATTGCACTCAGTTATTTGTTAATGTCTCATAAAATTAGAACTTTTTTTTTTTGCATCACTGCCCTCTGGTGGGAGTGGGAAGCCCAGCCTTGCCCCTGGAAAGCTGTTGCTGGATTTGAACCATCAAGACAGTGGGCCACAGTCCTGCACACAATCACTACGCCACCAGGACTCAGCCCAAAATTAAAAGAATTTTAAACAACACATTTCTTCCCTTTTCAAAGTTATCAAAATCCTCATTTATTAGTCAGAGAATGCGAAGAGCCCGTCTGTAAAATGATAAGATTTGAGGAACATGGTGAGTCTAGTGTGGTGGTTGTAGGTTCCCTGTTGGCATAACCAGTTTGTACTGGACTGTGAATGTAAAGGTTGGTGGTTCAATCCATCAAGCACGAACCCCGGATGAAAGTGCTGGCAATTGACCGAGAAAATCCTGGCCCTCTACCTCCCAGAGATTCCAGACAAGAAAGCCCTAGGGAGCGGTCAACACATGCAGTGTCCATGAATTGGAATTGCCCCAATTGGCAGTGGATTTGGGTTTTTGTGTGATCTTGTAGAGGTAATTGAAGAACATTTTTAAATTTAGAAACTATAATTCTAATTTACACTGAGGAAGGACAGACAAGGTTGTGAAGGCTGTAGGGGTTTTTTGTCTCTTCTCTACCCCCCCCCCCACCCCGCAGGCTGTAGAATATGTAAATTATTAACCCTTCCCTGGGACAGAATCTGCCTTTTTTGAAATGTGCTTTCTTGTACAGTGTGCTTTTCCAGTAGTCTTGCCTTTGATTTCTTAGACAAACTGTGAAAAAGCAAATGCATGACCTATGTATGAAATGTTGACAACCGAAGGGCGAATATAAATAAATGGGGCTTTTTGCTTGAAGTGGGGGGGGGGGGAAGGTAAGCGAGGGGGATACCTGGATTCCCATTAAGTAAGTTGGTCTCTAAAATGGCTGAGCCCCGGGGGCGTTGTGGTTGTGCGCAGGACTGCTGCCCACTGGGTTGGAGGTTCAAATTCAGCGGCAAGGCTGGACCTCCTACTCCCACCACCAGAGGGCAGTGATGCCCCCCTAAAAATTGGTCTCTAAAAATGACTTTCATCTATTGTACTGAATGTACCACCCCAGCGTTTCACCAAGTGTTCAGAATTTGATTGCAGTTTTTTTCTGGGGCTACTGCGTAGTCTTACCCCAGGTTCACGTTCAAAATTAAAATTAAGGTTTGGGTAAGCGACTTCCCTCTGTCTATTTTTGTTACGGAGCCCCAGGTGGCGTAGTGAGTTTGCGATGCGCTGCCAGTGCACAGTTCGAAAACACCAGCTGCTTTGTGGGTGGAAGCCCAAAGCGACTTTTCAAGACGGTTACAGGAGTAGAAAGGCCAGTCTCTTGCGCGAGCTGCTAGGCACTTCGAACTGCTGACCATGTGAAATCGCTGCCCGACCGGAAGCCACTCCACCAGCACTTCCGCAGGAGAAAGACGGGGTTTCTGCACCTGCAGAGTCCGTCAGGGAAGCTCACGGGGGCAGGTCTCCGAGGGTCGCGAAGAGTCCGCATCGCCTCGGTGCTCCACCCTCGCAAATTCGTTTTCACTTAAGGCTGCTAATTTGCTGCACGGTTACTTCAGCTTGACTATGTGGATTAATTTATCCTATTTTTAGCAATTCGCGAGCTGGCTTTCCAAATGTAGTCTTGCCAGATTTTGTTTAAGACGTGCGCGTTCCGGTTACGTGGTTAACGGCTCCGAGAACTGAGAACTGCGTCTGCATCCGAGTGACGTCAGTTGCACCAAGTGCTGGAAAGCAAGAGCCAATTTGAGTTGCTTCTATTTAACTCTCTCGTGCCTTTACCTTTAAACTTTGACTAGCGTCGCCAAATAAAATCAGAAAGAAAAGGGGATAATAATGTGTGGAGTTGGAAAAAAAATCGGAAAGAATGCACTTAGATCGCAAGAGGGGTGGGGTTTATGTAGATAAACCGCAATGGCTTCTGGTCATGCGTATATTCGGCATATATTTCCCAAGAGTTGTACAATATTCAACTATTCAAAAATATTTCTGTTTGATTATTATAATGTAAAAACTTGTTATTCATAAATGAGATGATGAGAACTTGTACGAGGAGAGTAATCCTATCTGAAGAGTAGTTTGAGTCTCAGGGTGAGGTGTTACCCGATGGCAGCAACTCATACTTACCTGGCAGGGGAGATACCATGATCACGAAGGTGGTTTTCCCAGGGCGAGGCTCACCCATTGCACTCCGGGTGTGCTGACCCCTGCGATTTCCCCAAATGTGGGAAACTCGACTGCATAATTTGTGGTAGTGGGGGACTGCGTTCGCGCTCTCCCCTGATTATGGTTGTTTTAAAAACAGGCTCTGTGTGTCAAACTTTTGTTTTGTGGATAAGTGTTGGTTATGTCTAAGCGGTTTGTGATTATCTGAAGATAAAGGGTCTTTTGTTTTTAAAGTAAGGAGCTTTATGCTACCAACAAAATAATGTGTTGTACTTTCTTGAAGGTCTCTTAAAAAGCACCATCTTCAGCTATAGGGAACTCATTGGTGGTCATGCTGCTGTTCTTGCTTTTTCTCCTCTGTATGCTCTAAATATGTAAAAATGAACTCTTTCTGGTAGTTTTTTTTTTTTATCATTTTACTAGGGCCTAATGCAATTCTTATCACAACCAATACATACATCTGTTGTGTGCAAAGCACATTTGTGCATTTGCTGCCATCATTCTCAAAACACCTTTCCACTTATGCCTTTGGTATCAGTTCCTCACATTTTCCTTACCTTCGCTCCTTTATCTGGCAGTGATTTCAACCAGAATTTGTTTTTGTTTTTTTGGGGGGGCGTCACTGCTCTCCGGTGGTGGGAGTAGGAGACCCAGTCCCACTGCTGGAATTGAACCTCCATCCAGTGGGCTCCAGTCCCGCGCACAACCACTACGCCACCGGGGCTCAGCCCACAAACATTCTTATAAAAGAAACATTAAGGGCTGAGCCCCGGTAGCGTAGTGGTTGTGCGCGGGACTGCGGCTCACTGGGATGGAGGTTCAATTCCAGCAGTGGGGCTGGGCCTCCTACTCCCACCACCGGAGAGCAGTGATGCCCCTCCCCCCCAAAACAAGAGTAAAATAAAAAAAAAAGAAACATTAAGTCCCAATAAAGTGAACAATAAAATGATAATGAGGGTAGCATAAAAAAATCATTTTTCTGTTCTAGGAGAAATCAATAGTTCATTTATTAATACTGTACCTCCAAATAATCATATTAAGGGCAGTAATTTATCATTAGAAAGTCAATGTTAACATTTTTAAAAAGACATTTTATTGGGGACTGACAACTCATCACAACCCATGCATCCATCATGTCGAGCACATTTGTACATTTGTTGCCATCATTATTCTCCAAACATTTTCTCTCTACTTGAGCCCTTGGTAGCAGCTCATTATTTGTATTGTATTTTTTGGGGGGGGGAAATCACTGCCCTCTGGTGGTTGTGGGAGCTACCCAGTGCTGCTCCTGAGAGCCACCGCTGGATTTGAACTGCCAAGCCCACGGGCCACAGTCCCGCACTCCACCACTTACGCCACCGGGGCACAGCCCGCAGTTCATTATTTTTCCCTCCCTCATGAACCCTTAATAATTTATAAACTATTAAAAAATTATAAATTTTTCATGTCAACACCATCCAGTGTCTCCCTTCACTCACTTTTCTGTTGTCCGTCCCCTACAGAAGGGGTTATATGTAGATCATTGTGATCAGTTCCTCCTTTCTCTCCCTTACCCTCCTGGTATCTATTCTCATTATTGGCTTTGAAGGCTTTATCTGTCCTCTATTCCCTGTTTCCAGCTCTTATCTATACCAGTGTATATATTTGGTCTAGCTGGATTTTTAAGGTAGAATTGGGTTCATGATAGTGGGGGGAGGAAGCATTAAAGGACTACTAGAGAAAAGTTGTATGTTTCATCTGCGCTATACTGCACCCTGACTGGTTCATCTCTTCCTTGTGACCCTTCTGTAAGGGAGTATCTCATTGTCAACTGATGGGATTTGGGTCTTCCAACAACTACTCCCCTCATTCACATGATAGGATTTTGATGCATGGTACCTGATCCCATCGATACCTCATATCACACACACTGGTGTTCTTCTTCCATGTGGACTTTGTTGCTTCTGGGCTAGATGGCCACTTGTTTAGCTTCAAGGCTTTAAGACCAGGGCACCATCTCTGTTGATAGCCAGGCACCATCAGCTTTTTTCACCACATTTGCTATGCACCCATTTTGTCTTAAGCGATCGTGTCAGGAAGGCATCATGGATTGCCAGTTTAATAGAACAAAGTGTTAAACCTATAAATATATGCACATAATTCTATTTCCCCATCATCATATATATTCACTTATGTACATATCTGTATTTAGATCTCTTTAAGTGTCCTCTGCCTTCTAGTTCTTTCCTCTATTTCCTTTTACTTTTCTCTTGTCCCACTATCATGTTCAGCCTTCACTTGGGTTTCAGTAATTCCTCTTAATTATATTGCCCTTGATCAAACCCTACCAGGCCTCCTACATCCTCTTCATCATGGATTTTGGATCACTTGTTCCCTCGTCCTGAATTTTGTTAACACCCACTTCCTCCACCCCCCCCCTTAACGTCCCCCTGGACCCCTGGAACCTTTGGTCCTGTTGTTTTCTCCTCCAGATTGTTTAATCTTTTTTACATAGTCGTGCAGAGATAATAATATTGACAAAAAATGATAGCAAAGGGACTGGGTCCTACAGCTCTCCAGGAGCAAGGCTGGGCTTCCTACTCCACCAGGGCAGTGATCACACACACACACACACACACACACACACACAATGACAGCAAAGCAAAACAACAAAACCAAAGACAAAAGCCTGTAAAGAGTTCAAGGTCTGTTTGTTGACCTTTAGGAATGTTTTCTGTGGAATCTGGTGGGGTGCCACACCCTGGCTCCAAAGTCCGTTCTTGGTATTCCTGTGGACTTTGTTGCTCTGTGCCCCTTGTTCTGTTGCACACCCTTAGTGTTTTGTCTCAGTGTGGTGGTGTCAAATTGGGTGCAATTCCCCCACTGTGTCTCCAGTGTTGTCCTGTTGCACTATGGGTCAGTGATGGACGTGGTATCTCACAGTGGAGCTGGCCCTGTGGTGCTCTCTGTGCATTGGCTTCTCTGAGCAGGGATATCATCCTCAAGGCTTGGTGGACCAAGATGTGTTGCAGTCCCCCCCCCCCCCCCCGCCCCGCGCATCATTTGCTCCTGAGCGCTCTGATCAGACATGTTCCTGTCCCTGAGCTGCAGTTTCAGTGTTGTCCTCTGAAGTGAATTCTTCTCCAGGGAGGGGGGTCCCCCGTCCACGTAGTTGGGATTGGGGACAGCTCAGACCTCTCTATTGATTCTCTGCTTCCTGCCCATATGTTCCATTCACGTCTTGAAGCACTGGGTTGAAGTCTGGTCCCTCTTACCCTGTGTAATGTTTATTTCATCGCTGAAATAAAATCAATATGTTAAAATCAATTTAAAGGAACATGTTAATAATAGTTGTTAGGGAGAAAATGCCCCGCACAAATCACTGACCCACAAATCTGAGTGAAACAAGGCAAAGTTTATTAAGAACAGATATAAGAGGAAAAGGTAAGAAAGAGGAAAAGATAACGAGTTCGAACCCGGACTACAGCATGACCACGCAGGATCAAACTGAAGCCCCAAACTCCAATTGCTCAGGGGTTTTATAGAGTTTACAAACTTGGGAATTTTTACAAAAGAATTACATTTGGTGTTTACGAATATCAAAGGAGAGAAAGACAAAAGAATTACATTTTTACGAATATCAAAGGAGGGGAAAGACATGCTGTAATACTTTGATCTTATCATTATCTCTACAGAGCAGACAGCTAATGTTTACTACAGAGCAGACAACAAATGTTTACTATCTTTACAGAGCAGACATTTTTGTTAAACCTGTTTACAGGATACTTTGGTCAGCTTATGCAGAGTCACTATGACTAGTGAGCTTTAAAGAGAAATGGAGTTTGTTAAGTTACACCGTTACAATAGTGTTGCATATATTATCAAGGGCTGGCTTAGGAAGGGCTCACTGACGTCACGTCACTCCTTTATAGGGTGTTAGCACTCCCATCACAATGATTGACATATCGCCTCCTCCTAGGGGAACAGACAACATTGTGGGTGAAGACAGGATTAGGTGTATGACATGAAAAACAATAATTATAAATTATCACAGGTTCAAGAGGGAGGGAAGGGGAAAATAAGCTGATACCAAGGGCTCAAGTAGAAAGAAAATGTTTTGAAAATGATGATAGCAACATACATACAAATGTGTTTGACTTAATGGATGAGCTGTAGAGCCCCCAATAAAATAATATATATATATATATATATATATATATAAAATCAGGACTGTTAGCATCAGTATAAAACACAAATAACATGTTCCTGTAAATATCAAAGTGAATGAAAATTTTCAATTAAGCAGCATATGAATATATACAAATATAAGGGAACTGTAAAGTTTATGGGGAAATGGTATTAAACCATCATAGAATTTCCCCCCAAGCCTTTTGAAGCCCCTAGTGTGCAAAATTAACTGGAAATGCCATTTAGAACGACCATACATAAATCCAAAGTGTTAACAGTGGTGATAATGTAGTGGCCTTTTGATTGGTTTTAATTTTGTGTTTTGTCCTTTTCCATATTCCCTAAGTTATCTTCAAGGGCCTTTGCCCTTTTTTCTTCTAAACACCATTGTCATAATTTAAAATAACCTCTGAAATATAAAATAAGGTAAACCTTTTTAGTAAATCATGCGGACTAAGGGAGAGAGGTGGCATTGAAGTCTGAATCTAGTTGTGCAAACAGTTGTTTGATTTGGACCTAGAGCGCCTAGCCTGCAAGGAGCATAAAGGAAAACACAATGTCTTGCACGCTTGCTATCCGGAGAAAGTGGGGGCGAGCACTGGTTTGTCACCTCAGGTGTTTCCAGTTAGGCCAGATTCTTCTTCCCACCGTGGGGGCGGCCCTGCCTCCTTGGAAAGCACGGTCAAACCGTCTGCTCCCTCAACCAAGGTCACAGGTGCAGAAAAACACGCCCGGGGGAGTGTCTTGGAGGGCTCGAGAAGCCTTGTCCGACTCCCTGCCTTCTCCCCGGTGTCTCCCTCCTCTGCCACCGCTTCCCAGCTCTGGAGGATTCACAGCCGGTGTTACAGAACCACTCCTGGGCTTCCTTATGTACCCGAAAAGATGAAGAATTTTTAAAATCCTCCAGCCACAGTTACGGATTAGTGGTCTTTTGCGTGGTTGCGGGATTAGCCACAGTGAACTCATCCGGAAGCGACTGCGAAAAGAGTAAAAGAGGGTTCCTGTTTGTGACGTCACTCGGAAAGGCTGAGCTATGTAGATCAGCGACGAGGTGACTGCCGGTCCGGATTGTCTCTTTACAAGCAGAAATAACCCTGTCTCCAGCAGATATCTGCAGTAACTTGATTTGCAACATATAATAAGTTATGTACTCTCTAGTTAAGGGTCAGGAAAAGTTCAATTATAAAGCACCCTAAGTATAAAGTATGTTGAGGAAGATGGGGAGTGAAGAAAGAGGGGCAGCAACTCATACTTACCTGGCAGGGGAGATACCATGATCACGAAGGTGGTTTTCCCAGGGCGAGGCTCACCCATTGCACTCCGGGTGTGCTGACCCCTGCGATTTCCCCAAATGTGGGAAACTCGACTGCATAATTTGTGGTAGTGGGGGACTGCGTTCGCGCTCTCCCCTGATTGTGGCAGTTAAAAAAGTAGATCTCAAAATGCTCTTTTGATTGTGCTTGCCGTGTGGGCTACATTGTGCTTCCGGGGTGGGGAGTACTTCCTGTGTTAACAAGCTGATGTAAGGAGGGAGTTTTTTTAGGTCTGTATTTGCTTTGGGTGCGCCATTGCCCTTCGGTGGCGGGAGTAGGAGGCTTAGCCTTTCCTCTTATAGAGCTGGAATTTGAACTTCTATCCCAGTGGGCCGCAGTTTTGTGCATAACCACTATGCCACCCGGGTTCGGCTTTCCTGGAATATGTTAAACAGAAGTGGCAGTAATTCTAAGGTTCTTTTGCTAGCCTGTGTTAATGTACAATTTTTTCCAGCTTTTTAAAAATCAGTGTTTATCTTTCACACGCATAAGAAGCAATTAAAAGTTCCATTGCAGGGCTGAGCCCCAGTGCAGTGGCGTAGTGGTTGAGTGTGGGACTGCGGCCCACTGGCTTGGCGGTTCAAATCCAGCAGCAGCTCTCCAGGAGCAAGACTGGGCCTCCTACTCCCACCAGAGGCCATTGATGCCCAGAAAAGAAAAAAGAAAAATTGATGGATTGGATCAGGCAAACCTTAGTTCTCAAGATACCTTTTCAAAAGGTGTTTATTATATTTTTATTGCTGATTTGTTTTCCATGAAACATTGCATGGACAATTTGTTTTCCTCATTTAAAAAAAATCATTTTATTGGAGGCTCGTACAACTCACTACAATCCATAAATTCACTGTATGCAAAGCACATTTGTACATTAGTCACCATCAACTTATTCTCAAAACGTTTTCTTTCTACTTGAATTCATTTTTTCCCTTCCTCTCTGCTCCCCCCTCCCTCATGAACCCTTGACAATATATATTGTTACTTTGTCATATCCTACACTATCCGATGTTTCTACCCACTTCCCTGTTGTCCATACCCCAGGGAGAAGGCTACTTATATCCTTACCATCAGTTCCCCTTTTCTACTCCACCTCCCCTCCACCAACCCAGAGTCGCCACTCTTGATCCTGAAGGGGTCATCTGCCCTGGATTCCCCATGTTTCCAGTTCCTATCTGTACCAGTGTACATCCTTTGGTCTAGCCAGATGCGTAAGGTAGAATTGGGATCATGATAGTGGACTGAGGAAACATTTAAGAACTAGAGGAAGATTGGCTTATTCTGATTGGCTTATCTCCTTCTGGTGCCCCTTTTGTGAGGGGATTTTGCTTCACCTACAGATGAGCTTTGGGTCCCCAATCTGTACTCCCCCTTATTTATTTTATTTTATTTTTTTTTGGTGGGGGGCATCATTGCTCTCCTGTGGTGGAAGTAGGAGGCCCAGCCCCAGCCCCACTGCTGGAATTGAACCTCCGTCCCAGTGGGCTGCAGTCCCGCGCATGACCACGACGCCACCGGGGCTCAGCCCACGCCCCCTTATTTATAATGATATAATTTTTAGTTCTTTGATACGTGATCCCTTCGACACCTGGTGGTCACACAAACTGGTGTGCTTCCATGTGGGTTCTGTTGCTTCTGAGCTAGATGGCTCTCTCATTCATTTTTGTGCGTGGGGGAGGGGGGCATCACTGCTCTCCTGGAGAGCTGCTGCTGGATTTGAACCACCAAGCCAGTGGGCCGCAGCCCCGCACTCTAACCACTATGCCACTGGGGCTCAGCCCAGCTCGCTCATCCTTAATGAAGGTAAAGTTCCCAACCAAACTACAGCCATTTAGTTAATGCTGACTCACAGCAACCTGCCTTTCGAACGTTTTAACTGTTTATGGGAGTAGAAATCCCAGTCTTCCTCTTACCAGGTGCTGGTGGTTTCAAACTACCAACCGTTCAGATCATAGCCCAACTGTAGCCACCAAAGCCCCTAAAGTCATGTTCATTCACCGGCTTCTAGTAATATCTCTGCTTAGGGTTTTATTTTGTGATTCTATGAAGGCCTTGTAGTGTGGTATATCTTAAATTGAACTACAAGGTTCTAACTCAGTCCTTGGGAGGAAAATGAGGCTATCTACTTGTAAAGTCTTGGAATTCCAAAGGGGCAATTCTACTCTGTTCTCCTAAGGTCTCTAAGTCTTTTTTTTTTTTAATTTTTTTTTGGGGGGGGCATCACTGCTCTCCGGCCGTGGGAGTAGGAGGCCCAGCCCCACTGCTAGAATTGAACCTCCGTCCCAGTGGGCCGCAGTCCCGCACACAACCACTATGCCACCAGGGCTCAGTCCTTAATATCATTTTTTTTCTTTTTTTTTTTGGTGGAGGGGGGCATCACTGCTCTCTGGTGGTGGGAGTAGGAGGCCCAGCCCCACTGCTGGAATTGAACCTCCATCCCAGTGGGCCGCAGTCCCAGGCACAACCACTACGCCACCCGGGCTCAGCCCCGGTCTCTAAGTCTTTATAAGCAGTCAAGAGATCAAATGGGGCATCCCATTAGGTAACTAACTCTACCGAAGTAGAAAGTCTGGTTGTTCTCCTGTGGAGGCCTTGCTGGAGCCACTGACCATGTGGTTAGCAGCCCCACACATAACCCATCATGCCACCAGAGCCCCTCTAGAAAGATTCAGAGCCTCTAAATACCTGGCAAGTAGCTCCAAATCTGCTTTATACAGTTCTATTGGTAATGGATCATTTTAGACACCTCATGTAAGTGGAGTCATACCAATACTCTAACCAAAGATACCAGGAGAAAAAAAGTTGAAGCATCAGCCCATTGGCACTAGCCACATTTTTTGCCATTAGCCTAAATAAGGTGTTACTTCTCAGCCTTCTGACTGGCAAGACTCACTGAGTGTGTTAGCTCTTGGCTTTTTCCTGTACACTCTCCCACTCCTACGGCACCTGCCACTGTGCTCCTCCATGTAGCACAGTCACAAAGCCACCGCCCCTTTCATGTAGATGGTGGAGCACCAACATGGTGCCACCTGTATGCCCTGCCGGACGGAGAACCCTATCATAGCCACAGTCCCTGTGCGATGCTTTCCACAGCACCTGGCAGGTGCCTAGTGGACATGTCATTGTATGATGGCCAGGCGTGGATGTGACCTGTGAAGACCGAACAACTCCCAGCTCCAGAGAGCTGGCTGGGGACCAGGCAACAATTCTGAGCCTGTTTCTCTGCTAAACCGATGACCAACCAACCACCTGAGATAATTATTCCCATCCTACAGGTGGAGAAATGGGGTCTTGTCGAAACTGAAAAATCACTCCAATTAGGGAGGTAACAGAGCCAGAACAGGAACTATAGAATCAGAATTAAGAATTTAGGGCTAAGCCCCGGTGGCGTAGTGGTTGTGTGCGGGACTGCGGCCCACTGGGACGGAGGTTCAATTCCAGCAGTGGGGCTGGACCTCCTACTCCTACGCCGGAGAGCAGTGATGCCCGCCCCCCCCCCAAAAAAAAAAAACCAAAAAATGAATTAAGAATTTAGCCCACTTCAAAGGCAGCACTGCCCAAATTATCTTCAGGACATCACGTAGTCGGTTATTTCGAATTTTATATCCTCGTAGCCATCTCTTTTGTAGTCCTGGGAATTGGTCATTAGTATATTCCGTTTGGTGATTTCAGCAATAACATCTGGGACAAACATAAATCTTTGAAATTTCAGTCATTATTCCCTTCGCCCCTTTGATTATAAACAAACTGGCTCATTTCCAAATGTGAACTGTTCTAAATTTCCTTCTTTTCCAGGTTCAGCTAGAGTAAGCAAACAGGATGTCTCGGCCCGTCCATCTCCCGGTGCCCTGCCCTGTCCAGCTTGGGTCCTTCCGAACCGACTCCCCAGAGGCTCAGCTGCACGAGTACGTGAAACAAGGGAACTGTGTGAAAGTGAAGAAGATGCTGAAGAAAGGTAAGAGCTGCTCTGAGACCGGGCTGGGGGTTGGGGTGAAGTGTGTGTCCCCGGGGGTCTGGGAGTAAGCCTGAGGCTCAGGATGTGTATGCCCTGCGTTTCCACAGCGCAGCCCAGTCTTGAAGCGTGGTGGCTCTGCTTGAAGGTACTTTGGCCTTGTGTGTGGGGTGGGGACGACACTGCTAGCCCCCTGCCCCCTGGGATTTTCCCTCAGGCCCAGGCTACCACTGCCTTTGCTTCAGCTCAGTTCCCTTTTATCCTTGAACTCTGCTCCACTGTGAGACCCATTTCACAGCTCGCTTCTTCCTGGCTGCTTGCAGGGTTTAGTGCTTTCTGTTTCCAGGTTTCTGGTTGGGTTCCCAGCAGTTCAGCCTACAGGACGACTCACAGAAACAGAAAATGCTTAGGCACAGAAATGGCCAAAGTCCGTTTTGTAATCCAAGTGGGTTGTGCCCCCCCCCCCAATTTGGTTTTTCTTATTTATTTTTCACATTTTAAATCATTTTATTGGGGGTTCATACATTGCTTTTCACAATACATACATACATATACTGTGCCAAGCACCTTCACATGCCTGCTGCCGTCATCATTCTCCAAATATCTGCTTTTCCACTTGAGCCCTTGAGATCAGCTTCTCATCCTTTCCAAGTTTCAGGTTTTACAGTCTCATAGAGATTCACAGCTGGGCCCGGACAACCACGTGAAAAAGAGCTCCCACACGTGTGGAACTGGGGCGGTAATCCCAGAGACAGAGGGGTCAAGTGAGAAAGAGCACGAGTCCCTGGAGGCCCGTGCTTGGGCCAGTTGGACTGGACCAGATGGGGCCTGAGAGAGCACCTGCCAGCGCCTGCTCCCTGCCTTCATTCTAGCCCACCCCCTGGCCAGGGGAGGCTGGGGTGAAGGTATGGTTGACCCCATTGGCTGGGTTGAGCCTACCTGGATGATGTCAGGTCTAGCTTGGACCTCCCAGGTTTACCTCCCACCTGGCTGGGGGCTTTCATTGGAGCATGCTCAGTTTGGGGAATTCATAAGCCTCAAATGGTCGCCTGATTTCTTCCCAACTTCCTTTAGGGAGCCTTTGTAGGCTGGGAGGGACAATCCCCTGTCCCTAACTCTAGCTACCTATCAAAGCCACACACCCACAAGCCCTTGGTATTGGACCCCTGATAGGGATTTCGGGTCAACTTATTTCAGGCATCCAGAGTTTGGCTAAAGGTCCTCCCCTTCCATCCTTCTTATTTGCAACTGCTGATCTCTGTGGTTTTTGAAGCAAATACATCCTGATATTAGCCATGTCCTCAGACTTCCCCCTTCCTTTCTGGTGTTGAGACTCGCCCTTCTCTGTTCCCTTTCCTCACCTGTTCTGTACAAGGTGATGCAGGAAATCTTCTCTTGAGACTAGTGCTGTAACCTGGGGAAGGGCATGGCATCCACCTCATCTCCTTACAACTGATTCGGTGATTCACATCAGATCACACGGCCCCTCGCCACCTCCCGCCCCCTCAGGAAATGATGACCTCATCATATAACAGCCATTTATAACAGTGGTGTTATTCTCGGTAGACTAAAGAAACAAAATTCATAGACACTCATATTTTAAGGGAAAGATTTATATAAAGCAGAGGTTCCCAAACTTATATGGTCTACTGTCCTCAAAAAAAAAAAAAAATCAGGCTGAGCCCTGCTGGCGCAGTGGTTGTGCGCGGGACTGTGTCCCACTGGGATGGAGGTTCAATTCCAGTTCACAGGAGCAAAGGCTGGGCCTCCCACTCCTACCAGAGGGCAGTGATGCCTGAAAAAAAAACACCTTTTGTACTCCAGTCCCAAATCCAGAATAAAGTGTAGGTATCTGCTCTTACAGTGCCCTTAGATCATTCCACACACCACCGTGGGCGTGAGGGGGCGGGTGGTTGGCGACCACTTTGGGAAACTATGATATGAAGGGTAAGTGTATGTTAAGAAAGCATCGAATCCAGGGCTGCCCAAGTCCTTAAGTTCTACATTAGCCCACATGTCCAACACTGAGCTACAAAGTCCTCCTCAATCTCACAAAACACACGCAAGGATGCTGACTGTAGGAGGAAAGCCAAGTCAGTGAGCATGTCAGCATCTCAGCACTGGCAGGGGTCTCCACACGGCTGCTCCAGCTCCCAGGGCTACATCAGGGTAGGTCCATGTGGCTTCTCCTCAGGGGTGTCTCCCAGGAAGTGAGCCTTGCCAGCTGCAGCAGGGAACTGGATAAGGCAGCTGCACTCTGGTCTGACCATCAGAGAGCAAGAGACAAGACAGGAGAGACTTTCCAAGCCATTTATCTCTCTGCTTTTCAACTGATCCCACATGTATCAGCCACGTTGACACAATAAACCCTAACCATCACATCAGCCAAATTGAGACTCAGCTTACTGGACACGTCCTATGTCACTCTCCACTGCCTTCTCTGTGTATTTTGTCCCCAGTTTATATTGTTTAGGAAGAAGCCATTTGTCCATTGCTAGAAACAGAACTCTAGATTTTAGCCTTCATTGTAATTCTCTAGGAATGATGAAAGCTCTTTTAAGTGTGAAAGGATTTGAATTTCTGAGTGGTCACTCTAGCTGTGAAGTGTATGAGGGGAAGGACAAAAAAATAGAAGGACTCAGGGTTGGGGTTTGAGCCAGTGGGTTGACTGGTGTCATTGCCTGTTTGAGGAGGAAGCTGAAGTCTTTGGGGTCAGACTGAGTGGATACAGGAATTCAGTGAAAAATATATATGTACACATGTATGCTTGTATATGTAATATATAAATATTTACATACACACAACTGGCAGTGACCTCATACACAGACCAGCCTTGAGGTGAGAGTGTGGAAAAAAGTGTGTGTGGGGTGGGGCAGTGGACCGACCAGGTGGTCAGTAATCAGCTTGAGAGGAAGGTGCATCATTCGGTCAGGCCGTCGGCATTTACTGGGCACCTACTGTGTGCCAAGGAGCCCTGGTGGTGCAGTGGAGAAGCATGGGGTTGCAGTCTGTATAGTCCGTGGTGTGAGAGCACCAGCAGCTCCCTGGGAGAAAGAGTGGGCTCTTCCCTCACAGAGGAGCCTCAAAGCCCGCAGGGCGTCTGTAGGCGTCAGCACTGACTCCATGCCAGTTGCTCTGGTTTGGTATTGTGTGTCAGGAGGCTGGCCATTCGAAGACAATGTCTGCTTCCTCTTTTTAAGCTCATCGTTCAGGAAGCAAATAACAGCAACCAGTCCTCCCCTCCCCCCCGCCCCCCAGCCACTGCCATGTACTCGATTCCCACTCAGCGTGAGCCTATAGAGAGCTCCCCAGACTTTGTAAATCTTTTTGGGAGCACGCTGTCTCTTCTGTCTGCCGAGGAGCAACCGGCAGGCATAAACTCACAACCTTGTGTGGTAGGGGAACGTAGATGTATTTGCAATGTAGAAGCTCATATGAAGAGGATCAGGGGTGCAAAGCCCAATTGTGGGCCCCGCTTGGGAAGGTCCAGGAAGGTGCTCTTCAAAGGGGGACATGCATGGTGGTCACACCGTTTGTAATTGGAGAACCTGCTCAGAGCAGGTCAAAGGATGTCGTGGATGGTGAGGAGTCTCCAGAAAGATGGAGTGGATGGACAATGAAAGGATCTTCAACATAGAAAGACTGGGAGGGCTGAGCCCCGGTATAGTGGTTGAGTACGGGACTGCGGCCCACAGGCTTGCCAGTTCAAATCCAGCAGCAGCTCTGAAGGAGCAAGCCTGGGCCTCCCACTCCCACCAGAGGGCAGTGATGTCCCTGCACCAAAAAAAATTAGGCTGAGCCCCCGTGGCGTAGTGGTTGAGTGCCGGACTGCGGCCTACTGGGTTGGCAGTTCAAATCCAGCAGCAGCTCTCCAGGAGCAAGGCTGGGACTATAGATAGGTCTTGGGGAAATGACTGGAAGTTCCTGTGTAACTTCAAAGTGAAGAACTAGGTTCTCTGACCTCAGACCTGACCGGATTGCCCAGACACTGTCCATTTTGCTGAAGGGACTCAAGCATAGATCACTGTCAGAGGTCCCACTGGGAGAGGTGGCTGGGGATGTGACCGACGGTCGTTGCCATGTTCTCGAGATGCTGTTGAAACACCAGGTTGATTCAGAACTCCATATGAATGTCCAAGTGGCACTGTGCGTCCTGTCTGTCACGAAGGAAACTGGTGGGGCAGAAGCATTTTACAGCCGGAAGTCCAGGCACTAGCATGTTTACATTTCGTCATATGTACGATGTGTTACTGGAGAAACTGGGGCTAAATTTTGTCAGAGGTAAATGAGTAGACTTGCTCTGGGATTTGGAAACCAGGAAGAGTGATCATTGACATAACTGTGGAGGAGGATGTACTTGGCGCCACAATAAACTATGGGGCTTGAGACTAGACTAGTGAGGAAGACTGCAGTCTGGATCTCGATCTAATTTTCAACAGTGGCTCTGTTAGGGTTCTGGCTCGGGTTACCTCCGTTGTTCTTTGTTTGGCACGCTGAAAGAATTCATGCCGCAGAAGCATGTTTTGTAATGCAAGTGAGTTTTTTTTTTTTTTTTAGGCATCACTGCCCTCAGGCGGTGGGAGTAGGAGGCCCAGCCTTTGCTCCTGTGGAGCTGGAATTGAACCTCCATCCCAGTGGGCCGCAGTCCCACGCACAACCACTACGCCACCGGGGCTCGGGAAAATTTAGCTTTTACAGCCTCAAGAGGGTACACTCTATTTCTGGAAAGCATCCCGAGTGAGAGGTTGAGACGGAGGCACAGAGAGGAGACAGAACTCAGTTAGGGGTGAAGAGGATAAACTTTATTGGCAGAAGTGAAGGACTTTGGGGAAGGGAAGGGAAAGGACAGGAGAGAGACAGACAGACAGGAGCATCTTGAGCTCCTGGGCGATCCCGTGACCCGAGAGGTAGGCCGAGGAAGCCGCACCCAGTATTGGGGCAGTGGGATATATATAGGGCTTGAGCCAAGGATATATGTACCGTAAGGGGATGAGGCTTTTTGATGTTGCAGTTGCAGGTCTGAGTCAGGATATGGTTTGTGGGAACACAGATCCGCCTCCTGGAGCACTGAGGGAAGAGGCTGTACAGACTCGGCCCTGAGAGAGAAGCTCTGTGAAGGGGCTGTGCCCTTGGGGGAGACAAGCTCTGTGAATGCCAGAGGAAGGGTTTACAAAATCCAGCAGGTTGTTCTTTTTCTTGGTGAGGCTGGCACAAAAGGGGTGCAAGGGGCTGCCTGGTCCTGGGAACTGCCTGGTTCGACCTTGTCCCATACACGAACTGCACAGCTTTTGCAACAGGACTCGGAAAATCCACGTGGAAAAAATTACACGAATTGGCAGTGTGAAACCCACACATGTAAGACTGGGAATCCCCTGAGGCCAAGAGGGCCAGCCCGGCTGTGCTCCCTGACTTTATTCTATCTCGCCCACGGCCTGGTGGAGGCGTGGTTGAGGGACTTGACTGACCTCATTGGCTGGGTTAGGCCCTCCTGTGTGATATCAATTGCTGGTACCTAAGGTGGGTGTGCCCAGGTGGACACACCTCCTACCTGGGCCTAGGGGGCTTGTGTCTGAGCATGCTCAGTTTGGGATTTTCCCATAGGTGACTTATTAATGCTTGATTTCTTTCCAACCTCTATCTGGGGCTTTGCAGGCATTCTGGAGACAAGCCCCTTAGTCTCTATTCTAGATCCCTTTCAGTTCTGACTACTGGGTGTCATTGGTCAAGGTACTCATTCTCTGAGAACCCTATTCAATTATGCAGCGGATGAAAAGGAAAACAACAAAATTATCAAGTAGGCATTCAACAGTGGCACTTGGAATTTAGGACAGATGTATTAGGAGTCGACGTTGGTGGAGCGTCACTTTCTCTTGGGAGAAAGGTGTGGCAGTCAGCTTCTGTAAAAGTTACTGCTAGAAGGCATTGGCACCACTTCTTTTATTTCTTCCCCCTCACTCCCAACCCTTTCTGTTTCCATCTTTCCTTGCCTTTCAGTGTCTCCCTGCTGAATTTTCAGATTTACAGTCTAGGAAACAGAGCCCGGGTCGATTGGATGGCAGTGGGTTTGGTTAGGGACCCTCGTCTCTGAGCAGGTACAAGACACTCAGCCAGACGGGTGGACTGCAGCTTGCTTTCTAGACACTGGAGAGGGTGGACCACCGACGTAGACCTGTCTGTCAAGTCTATTTCTGTGATTCTGAGCCGTTTAGCCCTGGTATGCTACGGTTTCCGGAATGAACCAGAGGCGCTGAGTGAGCGGAAGAGAATGATTGGCTGGCAGGAAGTCGTATGTTAATGAGGTTCGATGCTCCGTGGAACAATCTCTGAGATTTCTAAGTGATAACGGGGTCTTGAACATTGCTTGTGATAACGGGGTCTTAAATATTGCTTATGATGGTCACGCCACTATGAAGTATAATATATATATCAAGAAATACTTTATGTGACTTGAGGAATATTTCGCCGTCGCTGTAAAGTGTACCGCTTGCCAGGACCTTGCAGAGGCTGTGAGGTCGAAGTTAAGACTATACTTTCAGGGATCATTTCTATAGTTGGTTACTAGAGAAGTTTCTCTGATCGTGTAGAGCACCGAAAACCACGAGGAGGAGACGCAGCATCCTCTCCTGAGCGTGAAGCCGGCTCCTGGTGCTGCTTCGCTGCAGCTGCCACTTGCCATTGATGATCGTTCTCCTCTGCTTTTGTGCAGGGGTAGAGGGAGAGGATGCAGTCTGAGTGGTTTTCGACTTTACTTAGTCTTTTAAAGTAAGAGTTTGTGCTTTTCTTTGTTTTAGGTTATATGTAACTTAAACCTATCTCCGTATTATTAGTTTTCCTTTCAAGTGGTTTTATTGGACTCCTGGGGACTTGGTATCATCTTTTTTTCTACTCTTTTTTTCTCTAGTGTTCTTTATTTTTTAGGGGGGGGGGCCAGCACTGCTCTCCGATGGTGGGAGTAGGAGGCCCAGCCCCACTGCTGGAATTGAACCTCCGTTCCCAGTGGGCCATTACGCCACCGGGGCTCACCCCAAATTGTTGTTTTTTCATATAGTACACTGTTCAATGTGTCCTTTCACTCTCCCTGTGTCCATGCTCCCGGGAGGAGGTTATATGTATAGGTACCTGAAATTGGTTCCCTTTTTGTAGGTTGTCTCCCAGTTTTGTTACTCTATAAGAAATTTTCTATGTAACTTTTGTAAGCTGTGTGTAAACCATAACTTAAGTGTGTATTTTATTCTGGGAATACTTTCTCTGCAGCTCACATTCAGGATTTACTGTTTTCTTGTATATTGTTACCTTTGGTTAAGATGTTTTAGAATTCTGATTCAAAAGCAATGGTTCTTTGACTTATGGATCAAGCAACTCCTTTGGGAGTCAAATGAGTTTTTCATAAAGGTCACCAGTTCATAACAGTAGCAAAATTACTGTTATGAAGAAGTAACAAAAAAAATGGTTGCTGGAAAAAAAAATTAAGAAAAAGAAAAAAAATGGTTGCTGGCCCCCCAAAAAACAAACAAAAAAAATGGTTGCTGACGCCCTATAAAATGATTAAATTAAGGGCTGAGCCCCGGTGGCGTAGTGGTTGTGCACAGGACTGCGGCCCACTGGGATGGAGGTTCAATTCCAGCTCCCAGGGGCAAAGGCTGGGCCTCCTCCTCCCACCACCTGAGGGCAGTGATGCCTAAAAAAATAATAATAATAAAAATAAATTTTAAAAAAATGATTAAATTAGGGCTGAGCCCCCGTGGCATAGTGGTTGTGCATGGGACTGCAGCCCACTGGGTTGGCAGTTCATATCCAGCAGCTCTCCAGGAGCAAGGTCCACCAGGGGGCAGTGATGCCAACAAAAATAAATAAGTAAATTTTAAAAATTTGTACAATATTGAGGGGGGGGGCGGGAATGATTGCTGAGTCACCACAACATGAACTGTATTAAAGGTTTGAGGCATTAGGAAGGTTGAGAATCACTACTCTAGAGGGCCTGACCTTTCTAGAATATGAGAGATTTATAGGGAGTTGTCTTTCAACAATGACATGATTGGGTTTGAAAGGAAACCTCTAGCATGTATCAAGATAAAGAGAAACAGCTGCAAAAATTTGCTAATTACCAGAACTTGGAATATGTGAAGTATGAATCTAGAAAAATTGGAAGTTGTCCAGATGAAGTAAAACACATCAATATTGACATCTTTGGGGTTAGTGAGCTCAAATGGACTGAAATTGGCCATTTTTGTTTTGTTTTTGTGGGGGGGGGGCATCACTGCTCTCCGGTGGTGGGAGTAGAAGGCCCAGCCCCACTGCTGGAATTGAACCTCCGTCCCAGTGGGCCGCAGTCCTGCGCACAACCACTACGACACCGGGGCTCAGCCCGAAATTGGCTGTTTTGAATTAGAAAATCATGATGTACTCTGTTAGGAAAAACAGTCGAGAGGAATGGCATTGTCAAAAGGGACATTTTGGGGTGGGGGGGGGAGGGACATTTTAAAATCAATCTTCAAGTACTATAAAGCCCATGATAGAGATAAATGAATCCACCGTCTAGAAGACTCAGTCAAATAATTTTTTTTTTTTTTTGGCATCACTGCTCTCTCCGGTGGTGGAAGTAGGAAGCCCAGCCCCACTGCTGGAATTGAACCTCCGTCCCAGTGGGCTGCAGTGGGCTGCAGTCCGGCGCACAACCACTACGCCACCCACCGGGGCTCAGCCCTAAATAAAATATTATTCAAATGTGTGCACCCACCACAAACACTAGTGAGGAAGAATTAAATAATTCTACTAACATTTTAGAAGCTGATCAAACCTGCAGTTGATATGCATTGATAATTATGCTTGAAATGCAAAAGTTGGAAATAAAGAGGCAGAATTTAGTGATAAAAATGAAGCTGGGGGACTGAGCCCTGGTGGCGAAGTGGCTGTGTGCAGGACTGCAACCCACAGGGTTGGTGTTCAAATACAGCAGCAGCTCTCCAGGAGCAAGACTGGCCCTCTACTCCCACCAGGGCAGTGATGCCCACAAAAAAAATCAAGCTGGGAGGGGCTGAGCCCCCGTGGTGTACTGGTTGAGTGCAGGACTGTGGTCCACGGGCTCGGCCTTTCAAATACAGCAGCAGCAAAGCTGGGTAGCTCCCATGACCACCAGAGAGCAGTGATGCGTGATGCCCGCCCCCCCCCCCCCAACATAAAAATGAAGCTGGGAGCTGAGCCTCCATGGCACAGAGGTTGTGTGTGGGACTGCGGCCCATAGGGGTTGGCGGTTCAAATCCAGCAGCAGCTCTTCAGGAGCAAAGCTGGGCTTTCCACTCCCTCCGGGGCAGAGATGTGGGAAAGAAAAAATGAAGCTGGGCTGAGCCCTGGTGGCTTAGTGGTAGTTTGTGGGACTGCGGCCCACAGGGTTGACAGTTCAAATCCAGCAGCAAGGCTGGGCTTGCTACTCCCACCAGGGCAGTGATGCCACAAAAAAAAAAAAAAAAAAATGAAGCTGGGAAATCTCATCATAGAATTTTGCAAGACAATCGGCATATTTATAGCAAGTACCTTTTTTACGGTGACAAAAGGTGACTATACACATGAATTTCTCCAGGTGGTATACACAGAAATCAGATTGTCTACATGTGTGAGAAGAGACACTAAAGAAGCTCATTATCAGCTGTTAAAACCAGGCTTGGGCTGACTGGAACAAACCATCAATTGCTCAACTGTAAATTCAGGTTAAGGCTGAAGAAAATTAAAAGTGGGGTGGGGGGCAGTGCTGGGTGAAAAGCTAGAGAAAAGTGGATGAATTTTTGAAGTATTTTGTAGATACTCAATAGCATTTATAGCAGAAGGAGCCCTGGTGGCGTAGTGGTTACAAATTGGTCTGCTGACTGCAAGATCATCGTTTGGAAACCCCCCCCCCCCACTTGCCCCCAGCTGCTCCCATGGGAGAAAGAGGCTTTGTACTCCCATTAGGAGTTCGAGTCTCTGTCCTGCTGCCTGGCCCGGGCCAGGGGGTGATCCTGGGGGCTGAGGAGGAACAGCAGGAGGAGCAGGGGAAGGAAAGGGAGCCAAGGGATGGACTTCTTGTCATTTTTTTCCTTTGCCTCAAAAAGTGACATTTATTCAAAGAAAAAGAAAAGTTACAGCCTGGAGACTCACAGGGCCAGTTCTGCCCTGTCGATAGTGTTGCAGTCCATTGGCATGGGCTCGATGGCAGCGAGCTTGGTTTGAGCTGTGGCAGGAGGGCATGAAGACAAGCATAAGGAATGTGCCGCATTTCTGACATGTACACTGGTTGTGTAAACAGTGGTATCATCACTGACACATGGAACAGCAACAAACCTCTTTAGAACTTTACTATTCCAGTAGTGGGAAATTCGTGCTTGGAGCCTTTGTCCACCGAGGTATCACTGTATCTTTGTTCTCAGACTTCACCCCCCAGCACTTCTAGGAGGTCCCTAAGGCAGTTGCAATTAATCGGTCCATTCCCAGCACCCCTCTCTGATCCTTCTAGGACAGCGGTTCTTTACCTAAAAAGGTCCTGAGCCCGTTAGGGGTTGAAAGACCCTTTCACAGGGGTTGCCTAAGACTATATCAGAAAACATATTTCCGATGGTCTTCAGAACTGAGATACTGCTCCCACTATCCATCTCTGGGGGGGGGGGGTGTCTGCCCACATGCAGATAGGCCCACATACAAGTATCCAGTGTGGAGACTGTTACCCATGCTAAACTCTGCTTCAAGACAGTTTCACTTATCTGTATTTAGAAATAAATATTTCACAATATATAATTACATCTTTGGGGGGGGCATCACTGCCTCTGGTGGTCGTGGGCGCTACCCAGTGCCGCTCCCGAGAGCCGCCGCTGGATTTGAACCGCCAAGCCCGCGGGCTGCAGTCCCGAACTCAACCACTTATGCCACCAGGGCTCGGCCCTCACAACGAAAATTTAATGGTTGGGGGTCACTACAACATGAGAAACGATGAAAGGGTGGTGGCATTAGAAAAGTTGAGGATCGGGCTGAGCCCCGGTGGCGTAGTGGTTGTGCGCGGGACTGCGGCCCACTGGGACGGAGGTTCAATTCCAGCAGTGGGGCTGGGCCTCCTACTCCCACCACTGGAGAGCAGTGATGCCCCAAAAACAAAAACAAAACAAAACAAAACAAAAGAAAGGTTGAGAATCACTTCTCTAGGATTTGCTTCCTACGTGTCTGTGCTGTCTCTGCTCCTCAGACTGTGCTCCCACACTCATGACTTTAGCCCCATTAAGCCCCCACTCTTCAACACTCCCACTGCTCAGTTCTTTACTAAGGGCACCTGGTGGCTCAGTGTTTAAGTGCTTGGCAGCTGACCCAATGATCAGAAGTTCGAACCACCTGTCACTCTGAGAAAGAGGTGAAAAAGAAGTCCTTGAGGAATCCCCAAAAGATACTTCTGTCTTGGGGGGCAGGGCTTAGAACTCCACTGGATCTGGTGGGGGGATATCCATAAAGGTCAGCAGTTAGATCCGGAACTATTTATGTTTGTTTTTGTTTTGTTATGTCTAGCTGTATAAGGTAGGCATGATAAACAATCCAGGGGAGAAAGCAACAGGACTGATGGTTCTGGGGAGAGGGAATGGTGAATCAATAACATAAGGACAGGGGAATAACAAAGGACTTAAAATGACGACAAGGAGGGGCTGAGCCCCGGTGGCGTAAGTGGTTGAGTGCGGAACTGCAGCCCGCAGGCTTGGCGGTTCAAATCCAGCGCGGTGGGTAGCGCCCACGACCACCAGAGGCAGTGATGCCCACAAAAAAAACCAAAAAACAAAACAAAATGATGACAAGGAAGGTGTAGAGTGTCTGGTGGTGTTTGATCAATCATAATCTAGCCAGGAGGAATTACTGAGAGGTGAATGCGGGGTGAGTGTAATAGTGGAACAGGAGAAATGTAAAAGGAAATAGAGGAAAGAACTAGGTAGTAAGAGCTCTATAGAAAAGTAAAAATATTGGGCTGAGCCCCGGTGGCGTAAGTGGTTGAGTGCGGAACTGTAGCCCGCGGGCTTGGTGGTTCAAATCCAGCAGCGGCTGGGTAGCGCCCACAACCACCAGAGGCAGTGATGCCCACACAATAAATAAATAAATAAATAAATAAATAAATAAAAGAAAAGTATAAATATGAACTTGTATATTTGTAAATATATTAATATATCAAGATAGAGGTATTGGCATATATATGGTAATACACTAAGGAGCAGATAGACTTTGAACCCCTATTTAAGTCCTTCCTCAACACAAAACAAATTTGTTCTAATAACATGGCACTGGGCGATATCCACCTTCTGGACATGATCACTGAAGAAAAATTAGGTACATAAGTAAATGAGGTGAAGAAAGTAGATGGTACCCGGCTAGTAAAAGAGCATTTGGAGTGTAAAGACTTGAAGTCAAATAAGCCCCCATCTAGCAGGGGAGCCACTAAGCCCACATGGAAGAAGCACCCCAGTCTGTGAGATCCTGTGTTGTTTACGATCATAAGTTCAAAAGACAGTCACGTCAATGTGAAGGAAGGGGGTCTGGGTGCAAAACCAAAGCCCATCTGTTGATGATTGGACATTTCCTCACAGAAGGGTCACTTTGTAGGAATGATACATGTAGAATGCAGTACAACACCAATGAAACACACAGCATTCCTCTAGTTGTCTAATCCCCGCCCCCCCACCTCCCTGCTATTAGGACCACAGGTCTGCCTTACAAATCATGCTAGGCTGGTCCATGTTCATTTGTACAAATAGGACTTTTCAATATAGGGAATCCAGGATAGACAAATCTCTCTGAAATAGTAATGGGAGTAATGGTTCCATGAGAGTAGAGGGACATAGGGAGAACTCATAGCAATGAAGACACTCTAACCTCCCTGAAGGGAAATAGCAGAATTGTAGGGGCCGGGCTATATCAGATGATGTAAGATATGGTAAAATAATAACCATCGTATATATTAAAGGTTTACGAGGGTGGTAGGGCAGGGGAGAGAGGATAAAAAGAGGAACTGATTTTAAGGAGTTCATGAAGAAATAAATTTTTGTGGAACAGAGACCCAAAGCCCATCTCTAGACAATTGGACACCCCCTCACAAAAGGGTCCCAAGGAGGAGACGAGCCAGTCAGGGTGCAATATAGCACCGATGAAACATACGGCTTTCCTCTAGTTCCGTAATGCTTCTGCCCCCCGCATCCCAGTACCATGACCCTGATTCTACCCTACAAATCAGCCTAGACCAGAGCATGTCCACTGGTAACAGATAAAGCTCAATAAAAACAAAAAAAAATTAAAAAAAAAAAGCTCAATAAAAACAGATAAAGCTCAGATAAAACACAAATAAAGCCCTCAAGGGCTGAGCCCCAGTGGCATAGTGACTGTGTGTGGGATTGCAGCCCACTGGGATGGAGGTTCAATTCCAGGTCCACAGGAGCAAAGGCTGGGCCTCTTACTCCCACCACCAGAGGGCAGTGATGCCCCCCCAAAACAAAACAAACTAAATAAATAAAAATAAAGCCCTCAAGATCAATAATGACAGTAGTGATACCAGGAGGGTAGGGGGAAGGTGGGGAGAGAAGGGGGGAACCGATCACAATGATTCACATATAGCACCCCGTCCCAGGGGGACGAGCAGCCTAAAAATGGGTGAAGGATGCACTGGACAATTTAAGATATGAAAATAATAATTTATAATTTATCAAGGACTCATGAAGGGAGAAAGGGTGGGGGAAGGAGGGAAAAAATGAGCAGATATCAAGAACTCAAGTATAAAGAAAATATATATTTTTTGTTTTTGTTTTGTTTTTTTGGGGGGTGGGGGCATCACTGCCCTCAGGTGGTGGGAGTAGGAGGCCCAGCCTTTGCTCCGTGGAGCTGGAATTGAACCTCCATCCCAGTGGGCCGCAGTCCCGTGCACAACCACTATGCCACCGGGACTCAACCCTAGAAAATATTTTTCAAATGATGGCGACATATGTACAAAAGTGCTTGACACAATGGATGGGTATATGGAGTGTGATAATAGCTGTAAAAGCCCCCAATGAAATGATTTTTAAAAGGGCTGAGCAGGCTGAGCCCTGGTGGCATAGTGGCTGAGTGCAGGACTGCGGCCTACTGGCTTGGTAGTTCAAATCCAGCAGAGGCTCTTCAGGAGCAAGGCTGGGTACCGCCCACGACCACCAGAGGGCAGTGATGCCCAAGAAAGAAAAAAAAAGAAATTGATGATGACAACATCTCTAAAAGGTCACATGATATAATTTATGGATTCTTATATGTAAGAGCCACAAATAAAATCATTTTTAAAAAGATGTGAGAGTTTGCTTCTGTGAAGATTACAGCCTTGAAACACTTCAGGGCAGTTCCACTCTATCCTGTAGGCTGGCTATGCGTCAGAACTTACTCAGGAGAGGGCTGAGCCCCGGTGGTGTAGTGGTTGTGCGCGGGACTGCGGCCCACTGGGACAGAGGTTCAATTCCAGCTCCACGGAGCAAAGGCTGGGCCTCCTACTCCCACCACCAGAGGGCAGTGATGCCTAAAAAAAAATAGCTTACTCAGGAGCAATGGATCAGAACCAGTTACTAAGTTTTGAGGAGCTCTCAAAGTGTAGGGGCTACGAGCTGGGTTACGGGCTGCCAACCTCGAGGTCACTGGTTTGAGACTACTGGTCTCAAGAGACATGAGGCTTTCCACGCGAGCAAAGAGTGACAGTCTCCGAAACCCACAGGGGCAGTTCTGCTCCATCGGCGTGGCCTCTCTGAGTCCCAGTCCACTCTGTGGCGGAGTCTGGAGAGTCTGGGTAGTAAAGTTCAAAGGGAAGACCAAGACTCACAAGATTCAGAGTGGAGGGATATCAGTGTTCATAGTGGCAAGCGCCAGCCAGGGAGCCTTGGAAAATCAGCTTTTAAATTTCCATTTCTTCAACTTGTTAGGAATTATTAAAAGGGACAATCCAGTATAAAGAGTTTAATCCAAAATAAACTCAGAGCAACCCCACATAGGATTCCTACAGGTATAAATCTTCACGGCAGCAACAGCCTCGTAGTTCTCCAGCAGAGAAGAATGGGTTTTGAACCATTGGCCTGGGTTTGAGCAGCCCAATGGTTAGCAGAAAGCACCATCAGGACTTAAAGGATTTAGCTGAGGGCCTAAAAACCCATTGCAGTCAGGCCGATCCCAATTCATAGGGACAGACCTGCAGCTGTTTAAAAATAAAGTTCGAGGCTAAGTGGTTGAGTGCGGGACTGCGGCCCGGGGTTGACGGTTCAAATCCAGTCTCGCCTCTCAGGAGCAGCACTGGGTAGCTCCCACGACCACCAGAGGCAGTGATGCTTACCCCC